>JASANF010000488.1:0-21553 GCA_030248245.1 Trissonchulus sp. WLG1_4
GCCCCCTCAGCTCTGACAGAAAAGTACTTATTCCTAGTTCTATCGCCCGCAACTCTCTGAAGGTCAAGGATGTGACTTTCTCCTGCGCTGTCCAAGTAAGGGTTTCTACTCTTAAGGGTTTCTGTTTTTCTAAGACAGCTGCTGCCGTGGTTTCGCTTGCATCAGTAAAAATGAGGATTTTAGGTATGCTATGCTCTAAGATTCTTGGCGCGGGCCATTTTCTCAGGTGTTTGCTCCAGAAACAAAGCTCCCCTAATGCCTCAGTTGGTAAGACAAAAGGTTTATCCCAACTTTTTGCTGTTGCTACTGCGAGGTGAAGGTGCTTGGTCATTAGCTGGGCTGCGTTGCCGAGACATAGGCTGAGCGAAGTAATGGTGCCAGTGATTTTTGAAAGTTGTCTAGCTGTTACTAAGTCGCAAACTGCGGCATAGTTTGTCAATTCAAGGAATCTAAGGACTTTAGCTTCCGGTGGATAGACCGTAAAAGTTTTGAGGTCGATTACAAAACCGAGAAATTTCAATTTTTGCGTGGGGCTCCAGCAACACTTTTCGTTCTCAAAAAATCTGAGGGTGCCAAGCGTTTGGCGTGCCGTTTTTGCAGCCAGGCTAACTGTATTTTCATTTGGACCAGTAATAAGTCCGTCATCAATATAAATCATGCAATTTATTCCACTTTTTCTCCAGTGGGTGATAATCGGTCGAAGGAGTTTCGTGAAAAGGAAAGGACCCAAGGACGAGCCGAAAGGGAGGACCGTAAAAGTGAAAAATTTTCTTTTATTTTGTATCACCCAGCTAAAACCTAGGTATGTCTGGAAGTTTTTTCTCACGTCCAGGTGATAGTACCCCGATTTAATACCAAAAGAAACCAGAAATCTATCTTTTTCCACCATAGAAAGAGCGGTTTTTATGTCCTCTAGTTTGAATTTTGGTGGTTTGGTGAAAGAATTGACGTATCTTAGGTCTAGAATGAAGCGTAGCTTGTTGCTAGACAGACGAACTGAGAGGGGACTGACAACTGTCGGTTTTTCGTGAACTTCTTTGACAAAACCTTCAGCTAACAAAGTTTTCAGTGTCTGTTCTACAAAACTAGCGTTTCGAATTGCAGACTTGTTATTATTCATAATTTTCTGTTTTGGCCAGGCCACAAAAGGTACAGTAAATCCGTTTTTTACCATGTCCAGAACAAAAGCATCATTTGTAATTTTTCGCCAGGCGTCCAGTTTCCTTGCTAGGCTCCCTTTTATTCTCAATTTTTCACCTATAAGTGCTGAATCACTTTTTGTCAAATTGTACTTTATTTTACCTTGAATCGCCAGGTCAGTTGCTTTTGGCCGTTTTTGTTCCACTGCCCCCTGCTCCTTCGCTTCCTTTAATAGGACACTCCGCCGTCCAATGGCCGTAGCGGAAACAGCTGTAGCATTGGTTAGCGGCGCGGGGCCAGGGGCTGCCGGGTCTGCTAGTTGTGATTCCAGGGAGGAGGGGTCTTGGGTACGGCGCTTGAGGCGCAGCGGGCCGAGGGTAGAAGGTGGGTCGGGAGTTGCTGTATGGTTGGAAACGGGTCCCGGCGCCTCTCTTTTGAAACTCAGTCTTCGCCTGTTCGATGGCCTTCTGGATGCGCTTGCTGTCAGATACATCGTCTCCTAGTTCGGTGGCTCCTTGGTATTTGGTTACGGCTGTCCAACCTCCGGCGTCGACGATTCGTAGCAGTTTCAGACGGTCCTTAACCGTTTGACGCCCCTCTTCAATGGCCCCCTTAATCACGTCTCCGTCTACGTCCCCGGTTGGATTCGAAATGGCAGAGTCGATGCGGAGTAGGCAGCAGTCAATCTTGGTCAGGGTATCGGCTTGGTGCTGCAAACCCTTGGACTCGAGGCGGGCAGTTTGCGGTTCTTTCTGTGATTGGACGAGTCGAGCTGCTTCTTCGCGGACCAGGTCCCGGATTTGGTTGAGGTTGATTGCCTGGTTGTCAATCTGCTGGCCCTCCGACATGAGGCTAGAACTCATAATTTGTTAGAATCTACACCTCTAGTCTTGACAGAAAATTAATAAAAAGCTCAGGTTAACAGTAGTGGACGAAGACCAGAATTTGTTTAGCAAGTGTGAAATTTTACGCAGAAAAAATTTTTTTGAAGTCCACTTTTTCCCGTTCCTATTTTACTCCACAATCTAGCGTTTTATTTCTTACGTTTCAGTTATTGGTGGCCGTGAGTCGATTGTCGGCTGTGGTGGATTGGCAAAAAAAAGCAGGTGGCGTTGTATCCCACAGCGGCTTGCGCTTCGAGACGGCAGTGGCTGGTTTGTCGGCTACTCGCCTTAGGTGCAGCGATATTCGGCGTAGACGTCAAACTTGTGCGCCTTCTGTTCGCACACCACCCTTTTTATACCCTTTTTCTGTATGCAAATGAACTTTTCTGATATGCAGATTAGTTCATTTTTATGCAAATGAGCTATCTGGCCTATAACACAGCTCTACGTATAATTCTTGTTACATAAACAATTTTATGTTAAAAATTGTATGCTAACTGGTATGTTATCGTGTTGCTGGTAAACGAAAACAAAAAAATAAGTTAAAAATGTTGGCAAAAAGAAAAGGTAACAGAAAGCAAAGGAAAAGGCAAGAAGAGCAGCCTGACACGTAAGTCACATCATTCAAGCTAAGCGGCACGAACAGTATTCATCTAATTTAGTTCCAGTATATGTATGTTGCTGATATATCTAGGCAGATATTATTTACCCGATGTGCTTAATTAAAACTGTTTTAGTAAAAAATATCTACCTGTTACATGCTGTAAACACTATACTAAGCGTATACTTTAGTACTTACTGCCTTATGATAAAGCATAATCTAAAATTTAATTCAACCATTTACGCAAAATTCAATTATCAAGTCATTCATTGCAGTAGAAACTGGAACAATTCCAGGAGCTATTGGGACCATGAACGGCGGGCATCAGAAACGATAGACGAAGTGCTCGCCAAACCGGTGAGACAGTTTAGCAAAATACGACGCTATCATTCCGGAGTTTTAAGAGAAACTCAGTTGGACGCAGAGTCTTATGCAGGAGCCCTGTGTCATGGACAGCGTGGCGTCACCCCTATCAAAGATGTAAGGAAGATAAAGGAGTGCTTTGAGTTAACTTCTGAGTCAGCTAAACTATAAGGCTGACTGGTGAAGTTCTATTGAATGTATTTTTCAAAATTTTAAAAAATTCTTTTTCTTTTTTTTCAATTTTTCAGTTCCTTGAGTCAGTATACTATTTATTTATATTATATATGTGTATATGTATATTATATATATATATATATATATATATATATATATATATATATATATATATATATATATATATATATATATATATATATATATATATATATAATGTATATGTGTATATGGCTTGCTTTGCTTCAGCCGCTTCTTGAAAGGAGATTACCACATAAACGAGTATCAAAAGCTGGACCGTGTCAAAATCAAACGGATCCTATGTATGGTACGTTTGATTACTTTTTCACTTCATGTGTATTTAATTTCAAAATATATTAAAAACAAACACAAATACAATCAAGCTATTCAAAATAAAACTGAGAAAGTGTAGTGTTATTTACAGTTTGCAAGTTGAAACACTTGCTGGTACCACTCGGTATGCGTATGTGTATGTTGCACTCTACTCTACCAGTTATTTATTTATTATTGAATTATTATATTTATTAGTATTACAAATCTAGTAAGTCTGGTAGGTTAAGCACGTTATCGTTGCTCCTCCATATTTTATATGTACCCAAAAGTTTACAAAACTGAACAATTAAAGCCGGTTGGGCTAAAGCAACTTTTTGGAAACGACTCACGTGTCACGTCTCACAGAACAAACTCAGGTTTGTGTTCATTTTATACAGTGCTTTCGTTTTTGCCGTGAAAAAATGCACAGTTAGAGCTTATACGTATTACAGGGCTGACAGAGAGACGATAACAAATATTTTTGAAAAAATTTGCTGTAAAATTTTTGGAAACTATTGCCTGTGGCTGGGATCGATCCAGCGACCTTTTGGTTAAGAAAATAAACGCTAAGACTCGGCGCCACGAAGATCAAAAAACACTTAACTTATTATCGCTAAATTTCTTCAGTAATATGATATCAACATTGTAGAAAAGAGCCAAATTTATTTCACAATGAGTTTGTCTTAAATCTTACGATTGCATGAATAAGGGTTTTTGTGCCGTCATAACGATACATTCCGATCTGAATTAGTATGTTCATCATTTTTCTTTGGATCGTATATATACTATTAATTATGCTTGATTTGTTAATTGTTGTCTTATTAATTGATGGAAATAAGGATAGTATAATACATTTTTTTATTTTGCAAGTTACTGCCTCAAAATCTACTTATGTTTCTAGACTGTGTTAATGAAACAGTAAAAGTAGCTTGTACTCACACTCATGCAAAAATGTTAATTTTAGGTCAATTTTCAACCGATTTCATTTTCTATGCCAACATAGTTAGTGTAAACAGTCTTCGCAGTGCTGCAGAGTGTACGTTTTGATTATTTAAGCATTAAGTTTTAGTGTCAAAAGTACAGTGAAGTAGGTTAAATTAGGCTATGTTATGCGAACAAATAAAACAATTATTGTAATTTAAAAAATATGTATAATTGATTTGTTTATATATGTCAAAACAATTGAGAAAAATCCGGCTGGACGGAAGTGCCGCAGATCTGGTTTCAATTAAGCTAGCTGTCAGTTCACGCAAGTTTAGTTGCAAGCTGGTCATTTGGTCAGTATTTTGTTTATTAGCACTGATGACACAGGCTATCCCCACGCCGGGTCGACACGGTGACCAGCCTGTAGGGCAGGGACGAGTTGGGCCACGAGCACCTGCGTGGGACGACCGATTTGGTCATTTTATCAGGCAATCCGTTTGGATTTTATCAGTCGACCCTTTTTGTGGATCGTTATTTCTGTTTATATAATACAAAAATGCACAATCTTTTAGCATTTTAGATATGATTATTACAATTTTGGGTTAGAAACGCGTGTAAGCGAACACGAAATAGGTAGCACATTAGGTGCTATAGCTTTTTTCCATGCGCTTTTTGAGCTATAAGCGCTATCAAATTTGCTATATGCGCTATTTGCGCTATAGCGCTGTTTGGGAGTGCTTTTTGCGCTATACATACGCGCTATCGAAGGTGCTATATACGCTGCGCCATAGCGCTCTTTTGAGTGCTATGTTCGCTATAAGCGCTATCGAAGTTATTTTATATTAGCGCTATTTTTTTAAATATAGGTGAAACTTCTACAGGAAAATGGCCAGGGCGAATCGAACCACCCAATGGTTGTTTCTTAGCATAACGCTCTACCAACTGAACTACGCCACGCCGGCCTATTGCTATCTGCGTTCAATTCCCTTTATATAGTGATGCTAATTTTAGATAGCGCTTATACTATAGCAGCTGAGGCTGTTATTTTCGCTAATTAGGCGCTATTTTGAGCTACTGGCTAACTTATTGAAAATTTTTGTACTTTTTACTACGTATACGATCCCTCAATGAATGAAAAGAATTTTAAAACAATTTTCTATTTTTCTTTGTGCTCTGGTCGACGATATAAAAAAATAGCGCATATATATAGAAGAACGATGGCGAATCAAAGTGCTATAAGCGCTATTTTTTCATATGCTTAAAAATAGCGCTTATAGCACCTGAAAGTGGTAGTTGCGCTATTTAGGTGCTATTTTGAGCTATTGGATAACTCAGTGTTTTTTTGCGTCAAAAAGTGCGAAACGCCGCGCATTTCTGAAATTTCGTACTTTTTTGTGGCCATGTGCGTCCCGTGACGCACATTTTTATTCCGCCTGGAGGCGGAATATTTGGCATGATATTTTAACACTAAGAGTACATAATTCTTGATGTGAGCCACTAGGGGGCCTATGTTTATCATAGGCCTAGTATATGGCAGTCTTTTTTTTCTGCCAATGGGGGCCAAGTAATCTTAAAAATGGTTCGACCTGAAAACAAATTACATAAAACGAAAGCATATGTCTACGTAGTAGTCCTAAAACTAAAGTAAAATTTTTTAAACCTATAATAGCATTTTATAGTCCATTTAAATTCACAGACTGCCTATCCCCCCCGTGCGACTGGCTGTTGACAGACAAATCAAAAATTGACCATCCAATCAGTAATATATGCAAATTAGTTTGGATACGTATATGATTACGCTACCAACAGGGCGGGCCTTTCGTTATATGAAAATCATAATTAGTGTAAGGACATTTAATTTCAAGGCTCGTTGGTCGAGTTCAATGATTCACGCTTGGGGTACGTGAGGTCCCTGGCTCAAAACCGTGGTGAGCCTTTTTTTCTGACCCCAACTTTTTGAAACTCGAAGTTTTTGTTCTTTAATTTACCAGCAGTGCATTTTTTAATTTTAAACGACCGCTGAAAATTGTATCTGGGCTGTCTTCACTCATTTTACAAGAAATTATGGTATTGTAAACTTGAAGTGTGAATGTGAAACTTTGTAGCGATTTGAGCTGGTTTGAGTCAGAAAAGCTGTGACTCAAGTAAATAAATTGGACTAGCAGCAAACTAAGCTAAATGAGCCTACAAAGAAAAAATCCTTACATGACTACCTCACTAAACGCGGTCCATATTGGTTCTTTGTCCCTGTCATTTTGCCTCTAACCGGAAACTGTTTAGCTCTTTTTGTGAATTTTTTGCTAAAACAATGTTATAAGTCTGACGGATGCATCAATTGACCCAGGCAGTGATCCTACTGTGGCCTGATTTACCTGAGGACTGAGGTGTGAGGACAAGACACTGATTGCAATTTTGCTATTTACAAATTGCATTAAAATAATTAGCATTTCGCACGGTACGCTGCTAAAATTATCGCCACTACGCCGGAATTTGCCCCTTTTAGGGGCCCACTTGTTTCGGCTGAGGCTGAAAGCTGGAATAGTCGATTTGGCCAAAAAGTGCCGAAAATATCATTTTCGTCTCGAAATTTTTGAAAAATATTCCAAAATTGCGTCAAAACCATCAAATTTGTTAACTTTTTCCGTGTCTAACGTTTCAAGCTACAATTGGTTCCAATGACAGTTTACAACCTATTATGATTAGTTATGATCAAGATTATGAACTTATTAAAAACTTTTGTAATTTTTACTACTTATACCATCCCCCAAGTAAAAAAAACTATTATTTAAGAAAATCTACAAATTTCATACCAATTCAGGCAATATATCTTAATGAAATTATGAGCAATTTATATAAAACGTACGTAAAACATGGTTTAGTAAAAACACTTTTGTGAAATCCACCCTTATAGTCATAGGTTAATTTTTTACAAATCAGCTGCAAATTTTCATAAGCTAGCTGATATGTGTTTTATTTGTACCTTATGTATTGTACCCTCATGTGCTATAAGTACTATTTTTAAGCCAATAAAAAAATAGCGCTTGCAGCACTTTGATGCGCTATCGTTTTGCTATATGCAATCGTCGACCAGAACACAAACCATTAAAATAATTTCAAAATTCTTAATTTTGAGTATAAAAAATTTCAATAAATTAGTCAATAGGACAAAATAGCGCCTACAAGCGCAAATAGCACCCTCAGGTATCGAATAAAATAAAAGATGATAACTAAATAAAAATAGCGCCTCCACAAAAAAAGCACCTTACATGCGGGGGGTAAGTATATAGTGCAGGGGTGGAGAAGGGGGGCATGTGTAGTAGTGTGTATAGCACAAATAGCGAAGGGGGGTGGGGGCACAGATGTACATGGGGGGGTCTGGGGGGGGGCAAGCCCCCCCAGATTTGAAATTTCGGGACAAGCCCCCCTCAGGTTTGACCCACCGGGACAAGCCCCCCCTCAGATTTGACCCACCGGGACAAGCCCTCCTCCTTGATGCTGAAAGAAAGGGGCCAGAACTCTCAAAAATTGCCCCAAATCGCCGTAAAATGCTTTAAAAATGGGCAAAAAGCGAAAAAATTGCTAAAAATAGCCAAATTTTGCCGAAAATTTCCTTTTTTTAGGCAAAAATTTGAAATTTTTGCGTTTTTGTCTGCTCAAGCCCCCGAAACGTCGAAACAAGCCCCCCTAAAATTTCGAAAATTTCGGGACAAGCCCCCCCAGACCGAGACCCCGTGTACATGTATGAGTGGGGGTGTTCTTTGGGGGGCGTGGGTGGTGTTTTTACGCAGTACACAATAATAGCACACATAGCGCAAATAGCGCTTAGGGGTGGGCGGGGTAACGTAGGGTAAAACGGGGTAATACGGGCAGAAATTTTCCCCTTCTTGACCACATTACCCGAACCGCCTTATAATTTTTTACTGGTAATAAGTAGATAGCTCATTTTTATAGCATCAATACTATATAATCCCGAAGATCTGCATACTTGTCAAGTATAAACTTAATACTCTTTGTAAAACAAAAGTTATTAATCGCCAAACTTTATCTGGTAATATGGTCCATTTAGGGTTGTACGGTCACCTGCAACGGGTATTAATAATTCATAATTAACTAAGTTCCCGGGTTTAAAATTTACGTCACGTATAGTCCAGTAACCCGTGTTTCGAACAGTGGAAAAACTATAGCAATAGCTTACTTACAGCAGAGTATTCAGCCTGTCAAACTTTACATTTATTTCCGACGTGGATTTTTGTCCAAACGCACGAAATCGAAGTAAACTTACGCGTCGTGGAATTAAATTGCTTATATTTCGCATTTCAGTTCAGAATTTTGACAGTCATATCCACGATAGCTGAGGTGTTTTTTTTGTGCAAAGAACCAACCCATTTCGTTGATTGGTTCGCAGTATTTAGGCGGTCAAAGTCAAAAGTCACCGTATTACCCTAAGTGACCGTATTACCCCGATTTACGTTTACACGCGACATCTACTCAATGTATTGGCCGCTTCTATGGCGATACCGTTAACTTCTTCTTTCTGACAGTCCTATATTGTATATTCCACACATTATCCCAACTGTTGTCGGAATTAGGGTTGTTTCAATTATGGAATTATTTTCAATTTCAATACCATTATCAATTTTTTGCCCAAATATTTTCAATTTCAATACCATTATCAATTTTTTGCCCAATTATTTTCAATTTCAATACCATTATCAATTTTTTGCCCAAATATTTTCAATTTCAATACCATTTCAATTTTTTTCTTGAAATATTTTCAATTCAATTTCAATTTTGCAAATATTTTCAATTTCAATTATTTTTCAATTTTTTTAGCGTAACTGCTGAGGCTTTTTCCTGTTGTGCCACAGCACAACAGGTCTCTAATTTTGATTTCTGGCGGAATACACTGGGCTTGTAGTGCAATGTACGTCTGTGCGTTAGTTTGCTTTGCATATTAGAGCTACTGCGCGAGGGTCACATCATTGTCTAGTGCAAAAGTTACACTGTAAGCTGAAAAAATGTCAATGTGCGTTTGTTTAGTTCATGTGTGTCACATAGTGCGCGTGTGTCACATTGCTGATAGTACCAACATTTGACCAGATGATTTTGTTGGCAGCATCTTACATATGTTTCCTGCGAACTGTAGTCATTTTTGGTCATGAAAGAATGAATACACTTCTCACTCATCAAAACAACCCATTCCTACATAATTTGTTGTAAGATAATTGAAACTACTTCCAGTTTTTGCATAAACAACTTATTGTAAGATTGCATAAAAACGCATTGAACTTTTGCATACATATTTACAATAAGATAATTACATATCTGCTGCACAACAGGTTTTAGCTGACCTGCTGGTCAGCTTACTTGAACATAATTCTTAATATAGTAGAGAAGCCATATGTGAACCGGCCCAATAGTGGATCACTAGCTCCTTTAAACCGGAATAACTCAGCCGTGGCTAATTAATTGACCGCATTTTTTATATCAACTGACAGAAGAAAGTTAAGTGCCCAAACGGGTTTTCAATTTTCAAATATAACGCAGTTGGCTTTGAGAAATAGTTAGTCCAAAATACGTACTCAAAAAAACCGTTTTGTCCGACCCAAAATGCTTCGTGTCCAAATTTGGAAAATGGTCAATTTTAGAAAAATTTCAGCTATAACCTATAATAAATTTAAGTACATATGGGTAAAAAAAGCAGCTGAGTTTACTGGTACTATTTATTTTGCTCAAAAGTTACTGTAACTTTAGATATTCTGATATATTTGATTTTCTTGAGTGACCCCAAAAGTGAACCAATTTGAAGTTTTTTGACTAAAATTGAGAAATAACGTTAAAATTCTTCAGTGAAAAATTCCACGTGCTTGCAGTTCGATGAGTTTTTACCTTAATTGGGCTAATTTCTCAATAACATATTGCAAAATTATTGATTTTCAATATAAACTTTCATCTGTAATTGTACCCATGTGGTACCTAATCTAAAAAAGCTTTTGTCGCACCTCGTAAGAAGTTTTTTATATCGCTGACTTCGGCTACTTTTGTACTATCTAATTATTTATAAATCAAACCTTCTAAGTTGACTGGAACGCCAAAATTGGCATTGGTTCAACCAAGGGACCCCAACAGTTCACTTTAGGCCCCGCTCCCAAATGTGAACCAGAAGCAGATTTTAACTATATTTTTGGCTGTAACTTTGTAAAAAGTATACCCTGAAACACGATTTTTACTATAAAGCTTGTTAGATAGTGGGTTTACATGCTGATAAAATTTTGTGCTAAATACTTAAGTTCAGCTCGAGAAAAGTGGGCTTAAATCAGACCGTTGCGAAGCCAAAAAAGTAGGTGGTTCACATTACGCTCCTCTACTATACTTACTGAAGGTTTTGCCGCAGGTTGGGCTTGTTTAACAAGTAATATTATTATGACTGTTTGCAACTGTTCATCTATAAACACAAAATTGCGCGAAATTACACGCACCGCGCACGCACTTACGGTATTTAAGCAGACGGACTCTAACACGTGGTTTTTTATCAATCCTAGAGTTACGAGCGTCGAAGAGAGATCGTAAAACCGTCATTTACGTTGCAGAACATTTGATTAAACTCACTGCGTTACGAAATCCAACGAAAGTGAATGATGTAAAGATTTGAATCCATTTTTAATAAGTTACGGATCACAACGAAAGACACCACGAATTGCGACGACAAAAAAGGAATAAGGACTACCTATGCACTCAGTAAAAGTGTATATAAGTTAAAATATGTAAATTTTTTTCAATAGCCGATCAACCATGTGACGCCACTCAACCTAACTTACTGCAAACATGTTATACTTCTAATCTCGGTGAATAGCATAATTTTTGGCAATCTGGTGTCAAGTCAATACTTTTTGTAAAAGTTGTGTTGGAACGTTTAAGCTACTAAGCCATTGTACTGTTATAATCTGCTATGCACTATGCAGTCCCTCTGTTATCTGCTATGCACATGGAGTCACAAAAATACAGATCAGCGTAATTGCTATGTTTTACTAAGGGCCTATACCTTTACCGGATTGAAGGTTGATTTTAATTGGACTAAATGGATTAAAAATTCAGCTTAAAATGTCATTCCAAAACGTCCGGATTAAACGGACTTACCTTTTAGCGCGCTGCTTTTTAATTGGATTAAACGGACTTAACTATACACGCTAAGGTAAAGTGTGCATGTTAAATCCGTTTATTCCAACGGTAGGTTTGGAAAGGGGTCAGAATAAAATTAAGCCGCTGACTTATTCTAACTCGTTTAGTCCGTCTAACCCGATTTGCAATTCCTAAACCTGCGACTAAAATAAGTCCAGTCCGTTTAATCCGGTAAAGGAATAGGCCCTAAGTTTTTTACACTTAAGTATCATACAAGATAATACAACTCCTAGCTCTATAGACTCCGCTTACAACCCGTTTGTTACATCTTTGTTATGTGAATCTCCGGGTTGCAAGATTGCTCCTTTTAGGGGCTGCTTGTTTTATTTTAACCTGATATCTATTCTTAAACTTCGGACCAAACTGAGTCCAGTCTATTGACAGTTTATTAACAAAGGTACTGAAAAAAATCGTAATGTGTTTACAATAACAAAGGTTCAAGCTGATAATAAAAAGACCTACGCTCAATTGAAAATAATAATTGAAATTAGACAATTTCAATATCAATTACGTTTCAATCATGGCTGTTCACCAACACATGCACAAACAGGCATACAGACAAGACTTCTTTCCAGCAACAGACATACTGTGAAGTCAACCAGCCCAGCATAATTGATATTGAAATTGAAAGTATAGTTTCAATTTCAATTAAAATATTTTCAATTTCAATACCATTATCAATTTTTGACCAAATTATTTTCAATTTCAATACCATTATCAATTTTTAGGCTAATTATTTTCAATTTCAATATCAATTAATAATTGATATTGAAATTGAAATTGAAAGTGGGTTTCAATGATTAAATGAAATAATTGAAACAACCCTAGTCGGAATCTATGCTGACGTTTTGTAATTCAGTTGATGGACTAATCTGGACAATTTTTGCCCTGGATCGGCTAACCTTGGCACAATGATTCGCTTTATTGCAGCTTAAGCATATTTTGCCCCAAGTTTTTTGCATTCTTTACTTTGTGTCCTTTTCTCCACAGCGGTAACAACTTATAGTGCTGTCGTAATCTCTTTTGTCTTTGGATTGTTTCTTTGCTTCTCATGCAAACTCGGCTCGCTACTATGGGCACGTTTACAAAAATCTGTAAACGTTTAAACGCTCGCGTTTGCAGATGAGAAAACGCGTTTAAACGTTTAAACGCGTTTTCCGGTTGTAAACGTTTTTTGACCGTTTAAACGTTTAAACGTAAACGCGTAAACACTACGTAGCTTTAAAACACTAGCAAAAAAATTGCCTAAGGGTGAAGTCAAAAGATTCACCAGTCAACTTACAGTCTTTCAGAATCACTGGTAAAATTGTAGCCAGATCTAATTTCAATTTTATGTACGGCATGTCTACATTCAGGAATACAGATTGTTAGTTGAATGTAGCAAAGAAAGACGCGGGCTGAAATATACTTGCATATATATTTAAAATATATACAAAATTACATACAAAATAAAACAACTTAGTGGGCATCACTGGATAGTATGAGAAAATTAAAAACAAATACAAGATTAAATAAATTACCGATTGGCCGATCTTAATAGCATTATTAGCATGAGAGCTTGTCGAATTTGAGTGTCCAAACTATGCTTGTTATACATAAAGTAATTGCTATTATTAAAATTTGATAGTGTATCAAAATTTAGCTGATTCCGAGAGTGGAAAAATCTAACTTCGTCCCAATGGGTCAAAACATTAAACTGGTTAAGACTTTTGTAAATTTTGAGCATTTAATACAAATGTACATTCATGTACACCATGTAGCCAAATATTTATGTTACGGCACTCGGGTATGCAGCGGGGGTCGGAACATCAGCCAGCAGAAAAACGCACGACTTTATTTCCTTTGGAAACATTAGAGAATATGGAAATAATAATAATGTGATTGTTTGAGATGGAGTCGTTTGTCAGAAACCAAACGGGCGAAAAAGTTCCCATAAGGATTGAATCTCACCGTCGCCAGTGTCGCGAAGTGTCATTGCTCTGCTACTAGGGTCATGTGAAAAAATCAACCTGTATAAAAATTCAAAGAACTAATGACTCTGCAAATACATTGTCATGAGCAACCACATGAGCATTGGCAATTTATTCAGATAACGAGAAAACTACAAAAATCAAATGTGTTATCTTGTTGACCTAGGTCGGAGTCTGTATGGTGTCTCCGTTATTGCTTCAAGTGTGCGCACGAGAGCGGTTGGTGTTGTAGCCAGCTGCAGTGGCTGTCTCCTGTGACGAAACTACTTTAAAGGTTTCTTGTGATCGTCGGTTTTAGGGACAAAATACCGTTCCATAGCTTGCATAGCTTTCGGTCGTTTTGTTGAACACTAGGTCTCGATTCTTATTTAATATATGATAAATCACGAGCCACGGATTTATTGAAATTTAGACTCGAAGGATGAGGAGGGCACAAAGGCAAAAATGACCATGCTCCAGAGCGCAAATGCTACGTGATCTAATGGTTGAAAACTGGTGCAAATTGTTAGGTTGCGTCAATAGCCTCCGCTCAAGTCTGAGGCTCACGCGTGTATCACCAGCTGCATAGTTGCAAACCCTCCAAAAACATCCTAACCGACAGACGGGCTCAGGTTAATGCAAAACCAATTAGTTAAAAAAATACAAAACACGTAAAAGAAAACGCTAAAAGCAGGTCATAACTCATGGCATAGCTAACTGTAGGCTCAAATTGGTGCGCGGCGTACTAAAAACACATCCCCACTTCAAAACGCCCGCACGTCCACGTGCGTGAAGTTGGTAGACACTTTGTCAGTACAAATTCTGAAATATGCTTTTTCTGACAATTCACAATTTGTACTATTTTGTACCACAATTACCACATTTTGTACTAATTTGTACGAGGAGTACAAATTCGCGGAAAACTGTCTGCCAACTTAACGATTTGAGCCGATCGCACACATTACAGGATTTCATATTAAAAATTTTATATTACTAGATCTTCGTTTTATCACAACCAGTACGCTTTACATTCATTTTCCAAATAAGAAACTAGCTGTGGATATTTGTAGTATGACAAAAAGGTAGTTGAGAATGTAGTACAAAAATGTAGTTCAGAATTTGTACTATTTTGTACCACAAGTATCACATTTTGTACTAATTTGTACTACGAGTACAAATTCATAGAAAAGTGTCTGCTAATAAGGCCGTGTTTACATTGAGCTTTTTTTCAGCTGCTCGAGCAGCTGAAAAAAGCTGCAGCTTTTTTTCAGCTGCTCGAGCAGCTGGAAAAAAGCTGGAGCAGCTGAAAAAATGCTGGAGCAGCTGAAAAAAAGCGGATAAGTATGGCGGTCACTATAGACTAGCTGCTCCGTTGCTATGACAACGCTGCAGTTCCCGCATTTTTTCAGCTGCTCCGGCTTTTTTTCAGCTGCTCCAGCTTTTTTCCAGCTGCTCGAGCAGCTGAAAAAATGCTGGAAACGTCGAAAAAAAGCTGCAGCATTTTTTCAGCTGCTCGAGCAGCTGAAAAAAAGCTCAATGTAAACACGGCCTAACTTCACGCTTTCAGCCATGCACAGACAGGAGTAATGCACTATAAAATTAGTCAAACTTTGTTAAATTCATGAACTTTGCAATTTTTTTACTAAATTGCGTAATTAAATAAATAATGCTAAAACCACCATACAATTATAAGTGTTATTCATTCGATTTTGACTATTTGTATGTCTGCTGTGTAGGTACTGGCTCATCCAACCAATTTTTCCAATGTTTTTTCTTCAAGCCAAACAACTCGAAAAAAAGCTTTCAACTTTTTTGTGTAATTTCGATACCTTTTTGTCATACTACAAATATCCACAGCTAGTTTCTTATTTGGAAAATGAATGTAAAGCGTACTGGTTGTGATAAAACGAAGATCTAGTAATATAAAATTTTTAATATGAAATCCTGTAATGTGTGCGATCGGCTCAAATCGTTAAGTTGGCAGACAGTTTTCCGCGAATTTGTACTCCTCGTACAAATTAGTACAAAATGTGGTAATTGTGGTACAAAATAGTACAAATTGTGAATTGTCAGCTCAGAAAAAGCATATTTCAGAATTTGTACTGACAAAGTGTCTACCAACTTCACGCACGTGGACGTACCACAGGAAAACCGTCACTCTTAATTTAGTCTTAATTTGGTCTTAAATTTATAACATTTAAGACTATTTTAAGAGTTCTTAAGTTGGTCTAAATTTGGTCTTAAAAATTTAAGACTAAATTTAGACCATTTTTAGATAGGGCCAGAAGACCAGAACGTTTTAGACCAAGTTCAGACTATCTGAAAACAGTCTAAAAATATTTTAGACCAATTTTAGAGTGTTTTAAGATTTGAGATAAAACTGAAAAATGACTCTTAAACGGGTCTTAAAACTTTTAAGATTGTTTCAGAGTGATTTAAGACTAGTTTTAGAGTGATTTAAGATAATCTTAAAAACTCAAATCACTCTTAAACACTCTTAAATATGTGCTGGCTGAGTTTTGCAGGATTTTAGACTGTTTTAAGAGTGAATTAAGATAATCTAAAAAACTCTTAAATCACTCTTAAAACACTCTTAAATATGTGCTGGCTGAGTTTTGCAGGATTTTAGACTGTTTTAAGAGTGAATTAAGATAATCTAAAAAACTCTTAAATCACTCTTAAAACACTCTTAAATAGTATTCTTTTTTAATACCCCCTAAATCCATCTTAAAACACCTTAAAATTTACATGTTATAAGGTTTTTAGACGGTTTTAAGAGTGATTTAAGAGTTTTTAAGATAATCTTAAATCACTCTTAAAGTATATATTTATATATATTTATAAATTGCAGAAGTATTTACTGTTTTTTTACCATTTCAAGCACCCATTTTTTTGTTTTTCGAATATATATACTGTATATATCATGTTTTTTTATGTATCATAAATATATATATATATATATATATATATATATATATATATATATATATATATATATATATTCATATATATATATATTATGGGTGCTTGAAATTGTAAAAAAACAGTAAATACTTCTGCAATTTATAAATATATATAAATATATACTTTAAGAGTGATTTAAGATTATCTTAAAAACTCTTAAATCACTCTTAAAACCGTCTAAAAACCTTATAACATGTAAGAATACTATTTAAGAGTGTTTTAAGAGTGATTTAAGAGTTTTTTAGATTATCTTAATTCACTCTTAAAACAGTCTAAAATCCTGCAAAACTCTGCCAGCACATATTTAAGAGTGTTTTAAGAGTGATTTAAGAGTTTTTTTAGATTATCTTAATTCACTCTTAAAACAGTCTAAAATCCTGCAAAACTCAGCCAGCACATATTTAAGAGTGTTTTAAGAGTGATTTAAGAGTTTTTTTGATTATATTAATTTTACTCTTAAAACAGTCTAAAATCCTGCAAAACTCATCCAGCACATATTTAAGAGTGTTTTAAGAGTTATTTAAGAGTTTTTTAGATTATCTTAATTCACTCTTAAAACAGTCTAAAATCCTGCAAAACTCAGCCAGCACATATTTAAGAGTGTTTAAGAGTGATTTAAGAGTTTTTAAGATTATCTTAAATCACTCTAAAACTAGTCTTAAATCACTCTGAAACAATCTTAAAAGTTTTAAGACCCGTTTAAGAGTCATTTTTCAGTTTTATCTCAAATCTTAAAACACTCTAAAATTGCTCTAAAATATTTTTAGACTGTTTTCAGATAGTCTGAACTTGGTCTAAAATGTTCTGGTCTTCTGGCCCTATCTAAAAATGGTCTAAAATTAGTCTTAAAATTTTAAGACCAAATTTAGACCAAATTAAGAACTCTTAAAATAGTCTTAAATTTTATAAATTTAAGACCAAATTAAGACTAAATTAAGCGTGGCGGTTTTCCTGTCCCCGAGGAGACCTTTTCGCCCTTTCGAGCGACTCCTCTTTCCCGTCCCCCTTTACTTGCAGGGAGACAAACGCGAAACCCCCACGGGCCGCGCCCCCGATCTTCGTTTTATCACAACCAGTACGCTTTACATTCATTTTCCAAATAAGAAACTAGCTGTGGATATTTGTAGTATAACAAAAAGTATCGAAATTACACAAAAAAGTTGAAAGCTTTTTTTGAGTTGTTTGGCTTGAAGAAAAAACATTGGAAAAATTGGTGGAATAACCAGTACCTACACAGCAGACATACAAATAGTCAAAATCGAATGAATAACACTTATAATTGTATGGTGGTTTTAGCTAAATTTATTCTAATTACGCAATTTAGTAAAAAAATTGCAAAGTTCATGAATTTAACGAAGTTTGAGCTAATTTTATAGTGCATTACTCCTGTCTGTGCATGGCTGAAAGCGTGAAGTTAGGCCGTGTTTACATTGAGCTTTTTTTCAGCTGCTCGAGCAGCTGAAAAAATGCTGCAGCTTTATTTCGACGTTTCCAGCATTTCAGCTGCTCGAGCAGCTGGAAAAAAGCTGGAGCAGCTGAAAAAAAGCCGGAGCAGCTGAAAAAATGCGGGAACTGCAGCGTTGTCATAGCAACGGAGCAGCTCATCTATAGTGACCGCCATCTTTATCCGCTTTTTTTCAGCTGCTCCAGCATTTTTTCAGCTGCTCCAGCTTTTTTCCAGCTGCTCGAGCAGCTGAAAGCTGCGGCTTGTTCAGCTGCTCGAGCAGCTGAAAAAAAGCTCAATGTAAACACGGCCTTATTAGCAGACACTTTTCTATGAAACTCTGATAGAGTACAAATCACTACAAAATGTGATACTTGTGGTACAAAATAGTACAAATTATGAACTACATTTTTGTACTACATTCTAGACTATCCTTTTTGTCATACTACAAATATCCACAGCTAGTTACTTATTTGGAAAATGAATGTAAAGCGTACTGGTTATCAATAAAACGAAGATCTCGTAATATGGGCTATACTTTTAATATGAAATCCTGTAATGTGTGCGATCGGCTCAAATCGTTAAGTTGGCAAGAAGGTTTTCCGCGAATTTGTACTACCTCGTACAAATTCGTACAAAATGTGGTAATTGTGGTACAAAATAGTACAAATTGTGAATTGTCAGAAAAAGCATATTTCCAATTTATTACTGACAAAAGTGTCTACCAACTTCACGCACGTGGACGTGCGGGCGTTTTGAAGTGGGGATGTGTTTTTAGTACGCCGCGCACCAATTTGAGCCTCAGTTAGCTATGCCATGAGTTATGACCTGTTTTTAGCGTTTTCTTTTACGTGTTGTATTTTTTTAACTAATTGGTTTTGCATTAACCTCTAAACCATATGGGTTAAATATTTGGAGGGTTTGCAACTATGCAGCTGGTGATACACGCATGACCTCGAGACTTGAGCGGAGGCTATACAACGCAACCTAACAATTTGCACCAGTTTTCAACCATTAGATCACGTAGCATTTGCGCTCTGGAGCATGGTCATTTTTCCCTTGTGCCCTCCTCATCCTTTCAAGTTCTAAATTTCAATAAATCCGTGGCTCGTGATAAGTATGTAAATCAAGTGGGGACCTAGTGTTCAACAAAACGACCGAAAGCTATGCAAGCTGGAACGGTATTTTGTCCCCTTAAAACCGACGATCACGAGAAACCTTTAAAGTAGTTTCGTCACAGGAGACAGCCATGCAGCTGGCTACAACACCAACCACTTCTCGTGCGCACACTTAAAGAAGCGATAACGGAGACGCCCAGTTTTAGGACTTGACCTAGGTCAACAACATTTCATTTGATTTTTGTAGTTTTCTCGTTATCTGAATAAATTGCCAATGCTCATGTGGTTGCTCATGACAATGTATTTGCAGAGTCATTAGTTCTTTGAATTTTTATTGCGGTTGAACTTTTTCACATGACCCTAGTAGCAGAGCAATGACACTTCGCGACACTAGCAACAGTCGATTTCAATCCTTATGGGAACTTTTTCGCCCGTTCGTTACTGACAAACGACTCCATCTAGAACAGCAATCGTCTATGTGACCTTCGTTCAGTTACATATAGTAACCGAAATTTTTCTTAATTACTTGTTGTTTACTAATTATTACTATTACACATTCATTAGTATTTCGCACACACATTATTTCAGTTTGCTTATGTAAGAAAAAAGAAAAACAGAAAAAAGAAAGACCACCACAAAAAAACAAAAAACACAAAGCAAGCAAAGGCGACAGAAACACTTGTCTTACTGTAGTTTTCCAGAAAAATAGCTTAAATTTACACTGAACTCTAATTATCTTAAGGAATAGTAGGACGATTTTAATGATTTTGCTGTTATTCAATAGCTTTATTTTTTAGCAATAGTGCGATTTATTGATCTAGTGTATAGCCTTAACAGTTGTGGTAGCTTAAGTAAAACTATACGCCATGTACTTAACAAAAAAAAATTACTGGGCGACTGACTACTTTTACTAAATTCTCAAGTAATACTTTGTTTATAGCAATAATTTTTGTATCATTATTTAGCCCACCTACAACCAAAACGGCTATCACTAGTTATTTACTAAGGCTAACTCAAAAAATGGGCAATTTTCAGCCTTATGCATTGTAGTGAAAGGCGGTTTTAAAATAGTTTTCAAAGCACTTCCGCTTGCATTTGGTAAAAAATAACTAAAAATTTCCACTAAAAATTAATTATCTTAAGTAATAGGTGGACAATCAGCAAGATCAATACGTCATTGCATAGCCCTATATGTTGTGCATAGTGCTATCTAATTAGCTAGTGAATCCCTTCAGCCATTGCTAAGCTATAATAGCTTAAGTAAAACCATACCCCTATCTTTATGTACTGAACTAAAATTTTACCGGGTAAACTTCGACTCCTCCACACAAAGCAAACCCAACTCTCTCTTTTGCTACTTAATGCTTTGTAACTCCATAATCTAGGTTTCATTCATCAATGGTAATAGATTTGTGCATTTATCTATAAAATTTTAGAAGTACACCACTACCCAACTCCCCACACTAACTCGACTAAATTCGAAAAATGGGCAGCCTATTTCTTTTGCCCTTTTTTCGACTTACTTTTGAGTTAGTGCTGGGAAGCTTTAAAGAGCCTTAGTTATACACTACATAGGCTAAATTGCCAAATTTTTACGTAGTTGAATGCACAAATCTATTACCTATTTGATGATATGAAAATAAAGTTGATACCCCTAGTATTACTGGAGTTACAAAGCATTAAGTAAAAAGAGAGAGTCGAAGTTTACCCGGTAAAATTTTAGTTCAGTACATAAAGATAGGGGTATGGTTTTACTTAAGCTATTATAGCTTAGCAATGGCTGAAGGGATTCACTAGCTAATTAGATAGCACTATGCACAACATATAGGGCTATGCAATGACGTATTGATCTTGCTGATTGTCCACCTATTACTTAAGATAATTAATTTTTAGTGGAAATTTTTAGTTATTTTTTACCAAATGCAAGCGGAAGTGCTTTGAAAACTATTTTAAAACCGCCTTTCACTACAATGCATAAGGCTGAAAATTGCCCATTTTTTGAGTTAGCCTTAGTAAATAACCAGTGATAGCCGTTTCGGTAGTAGGTGGGCTAAATAATGATACAAGAATTACTGCTATAAACAAAGTATTACTTGAGAATTTAGTAAAAGTAGTCAGTCGCCCAGTAATTTTTTTTTGTTAAGTACATGGCGTATAGTTTTACTTAAGCTACCACAACTGTTAAGGCTATACACTAGATCAATAAATCGCACTATTGCTAAAAAATAAAGCTATTGAATAACAGCAAAATCATTAAAATCGTCCTACTATTCCTTAAGATAATTAGAGTAAAGGAAATTTAAGCCAATTTTTAAGTGTAAATTTAAGCTATTTTTCTGGAAAACTACAGTAAGACAAGCAAACAAACTGAAATAATGTGTGTGCGAACTAATGAATGTGTAATAGTAATAATTAGTAAACAACAAGTAATTAATAAATTTTACAACCTACACTTAGATACTACACACAACCTACACAAT
>JASANF010000491.1:0-38905 GCA_030248245.1 Trissonchulus sp. WLG1_4
TCTTTTCAGCCGTCAGAACGGGGTAAAAGGGGGGGTGTTTTCGAGATAAAATGAAACTAGTCGGGTGGCTACAACGGGTTGCCGACAGTGGGTAGAGGACCCTCCATTCTAAGCAACGGACCCTCTATTCTAGGTAGATGACCCTCTGTTCGTGTTCAGGAGCTCAAATTACCCCTAGAAACATCAAAATCTCAATTTCGAAAATTTGACCCCTTTGGTCCCCTGGGGCATGGTACCCTAGGGGGGGGGGGCATGGAAGGGTCCAGAGGGGTCCAAGACGAAAATTGACCTCGGATTCGTGTTCCGGGGCCCAAATTACCCCTAGGGACGTCAAAATCTCAATTTCGAAAATTTGATCCCTGGGGACCCCCTGGACAGGGTGCCCTAGGGGGGTCATGGAAGGGTCCCGAGGGGTCGTAGACGAAAACGGACCTCGGATTCGTGTTCCGGGACCCAAATTACCCCTAGGAACGTCACAATCCAAATTTCAAAAATTCGACCCCTAAAATCCACTTTTTACACCCCCTAATGGCTGAAACATAACCCCAACAGGTTTCGTCCATACACACTAGATCCAGTTTTCAAGTTCACGTGACCCGGGCCCCCGAGGGGCCACGAGTCCATCAAGTTGGGGGGTTCAATCAGTCAAGGGGGGGAACCTTCCACCAAAGTTTGGTTCATATCCATAAAGTATTACCTCAGAAAAAACGCTTACAAACAAATGGTCATACCAAAAATAATTAATAGGATATAATTAATAGGATATAAACTATCCTAAGCATAATGATCAATATAATAATCCAGTTTTTAATGTACCAAACCCAGTTTCAAATATACCAAACGAAAGCTCATAACCCGCTTATCATTTTTCGGTTAACTCCTAAGCTTAACTCTATTTATGGAAATAAAATTAATTTTTGGAAAAAGTCCGTACTGTTAAATAAAATAAACAAAATAACTTAAACTGATTTTAACTTAACATTGTCGTAATCCCCGTGGTGTAGTGGTTAATAGGATATAAACTATCCTAAGCATAATGATAAATATAATAATCCAGTTTTTAATGTACCAAACCCAGTTGCAAATATACCAAACGAAAGCTCATAACCCGCTTATCATTTTTCGGTTGACTCCTAAGCTTAATTCTTTTTATAAAAATAAAATTAATTTTTGGAACCAGTCCATAGTGTTAAATAAAACAAACAAAATAACTTAAACTCATTTTAACTTATCATTGTCGTAATCCCCGTGGTGTAGTGGTTAGCATCGTGGCGTTTGACCCCTCAGGTCTCTGGTTCGAGTTCAGCCTGGGGTTTCCATTTTCAAATTTTTAACTTGGCATTTTTTGAACACAACGGAAGTATTTGTATCTATAATTATATACTTACGGACTTAATGTCCAGATATTTATTTATCAGAAACTTATTAGAACTTTTGTGTTTTTGGTGATCCGCGTATT
This sequence comes from Trissonchulus sp. WLG1_4, assembly GCA_030248245.1. Lineage (NCBI taxonomy): Eukaryota > Metazoa > Nematoda > Enoplea > Enoplida > Ironidae > Trissonchulus > Trissonchulus sp. WLG1_4. The sequence goes on from JASANF010000491.1 coordinate 1,460, forward strand.
TGCTTTCTGTTTATACCTGGATCCTGACGTACCCTGCGCACTAAACTTGTAATAATTACAATATATTTACAATATATTTACAATATATTTACAATATATTTACAATATATTTACAATATATTTACAATATATTTACCTTACTATACTATATAAACTTTCTTGCTCAAAAATAATTACGATAATAACTCAGAATCGGTTCAACGCAGAAGCGTCATTTTTACGTTATCAAATAGCCGACAGCGTGGCCAACAATTTTTCTATTCAAAGTCAGTTCGTAAAGGAAACCGTTTAACCGCTAAACCGGTTTGAAAAAAATAAAACATTTCCATACTGACATTTTCGGGCTCGAACCTCTACTACGATGAATGTAAGATGATACTATAGTGTCATTTAATTCGAAAATATTCAGACCATCATAACTTGCCTCAACGTAAACGTAAAAACATAAAACTGACGCTTTTCAACTCAGAACAGTAGGCGCTTTTGAATGATACATTACTTAACGTATACCACTCACGTATAAACGTTTAAATTTCCAATTCTAAATTATGACGCAAGTTTAACGTACGGTTTCAGGGCCATGTCACCCATCATTTGAAAGCTCTTTGAATTTGCTCACAAATGATGCTAATATTATTGTAATATCTTTACGCTATCGAAAGTTATGGCGGGCTGACTACACGAATCACACCATGTGTGATCAAATCTCAATGCCACAGCTGAATTTTTTCAAATTTTTGTTAGCTGTAAAATTTCATTCTTAAACCACAAAATTTTATCAGGAATAATCGAACTAGTCTAAACTAGACGCACTAGACTTGTTACAATATATTTACAATATATTTACAATATATTTACAATATATTTACAATATATTTACAATATATTTACTATATATTTACAATATATTTACAATATTTACAATATATTTACAATATATTTACAATATATTTACAATATATTTACCTTACTATATTATATAAACTTTCTTGCTCAAAAATAATTACGATAATAACTCAGGATCGGCTCAACGCAGAAACGTCATCTTTGCGTCATCAGATAGCCGACAGCGTGGCCAAAAATTTTTATATTCAAAGTCAGTTCGTAAAGGAAACCGTTTAACCGCTACACCGGTTTGAAAAAAATAAAAAATTTCCATTCTAACATTTTCTGGCTCGAACCTCTACTACGATGAGATGATACTATAGTGTCATTTAATACCGCTACCTTAACTCGTGGGTCCTGGGATTGGCTTAGGTTTAGGCTTAGGCTCAGTCTTAATATTGAGCTTATGAACCAATAGCCATAGACTACTTCGTCAGTTACTCGTACTCACATAGTTACTGTTACTCGCACCAAGAGTACATAATAGGAAGAGTATGACACTCTCCCTATTATGCCTGGCAGCGATGCCTGGCAGCGCGCGTCCAATGCGCAGCGCGAAATAGGCCTTTTATGTACGGTTTTGAGGGGGGGAGGTACCCCCCCTCAACTGAAGACCCCGTACTCAACTGAGGGGGGTACCCCCCCTCAAAACGATACCTCGTACTCCACTGAGGGGGGTACCCCCCTCAGTTCAGTACCCCGTCTTCAGTTGAGGGGGGTACGCCCCCTCAAAACCGTACATAAACGGGCTATTTCGCTTTGCTCATTGGACGCACGCCCGAAGGCATTATAGGAAGAGTGTCATACTCTTCCTATTATGTACAATTGCTCGCACACATTTAGTTGGGGCTGGGAGGGATGGGACGGGGAAGACCAGTGGCGTATTTAAGGAGGTAGTTTCGTATGTGCAATTTTTGTCGCGATTCGCTCTAACCAACAGCTAACTTTATGAAATTTGGCACACATATGAGGCATTTTTAGGCAAACATATGGGCAAATTATTTGTTCTTTATAATAAGTTACACTATAGTTATAACAAAAAAGTTGTGTTTTTGACATTTTTACAATATTTCGTAATTTTTAAATAACTTTTTCTCATAAACAGTATTGATTTTCACTAAATTAAAAAAAAGGAATCTAGATATTTTACTTAAGATCAGTTTGGAACGCTAAAATGCAAATTTAACTGCAACTATTTTCAGGAAATTGACACTTTCTGAATTTAACTCCGATTTTCACTTTAAAATAATGTGATGTAAAATTTAAGCTACGCATATCTTCAAAACTCGGCACCAAGCTAGATAAAATTGTACTACAGTGCTGTGTCAAAACTCATGTTACCAACTGTTATATAACCAGGGTTATGAGCTCTGAAGTGTATCACCTACATTTTTGACAATTGTCGAAAATACGTGACAAGACGTGATGTTTTCTATTCGTTTTACCTAGCTTCCGTATTGTCGTTTGAATGTATTAGCGGTCATATTGGAAGACAATATGTCACTTTAGACTATGGTGGTGGAATTTATTGCCATGGTTGCCATGGCAACGCACACGAGTTCATTATACTAAAATATACGTCATGTTCTCGAAAGTGTCAATTTGCTGATTATGTGTGCAGTTTATATTCATAATATTTAATCAAAATGAAGAAAACTAAAATGTCTTGATTCCTTTTTTTGCAATTATTGATAGGCATTGTACTTTTTGTTTTCTCAAGCCATAAGTTTTACGAAATTCAAAAAAGTTCTGTTTTGAAGCTTAGATTTAAAGTACTGAAGCAATTTGAAAACTTATCAAATGAAACTATGCATGTATTGAGACACCTACCAGTTAATTTAGCTAAATTGGAATTAAACTTCATCAAGTGATGAATTAATCTTCATCAAATAAAATGCAAAAAACTGCTAATAAGTAGCTTCTAAGACAACCGAGTAACAGCTCATCAAAAAAAGCTGCACATACAAAACTACCACCTAAAGGGGGCCATGGCGCTATGACCCCTAATACATTTGACTGATTCACCGTTCGCCATCGTTACATGTTAGCTGCTTACAGCCTTGCTGGTAGTGTGCGTGACCGGCCGGAATTTTCGGCCTGCCGACCGGCCGCCGGCCGGCCTGATGGTCGCCGGCCGGCTCCGCTTTTACCGGCCGGCCGGACGGTCGTAGCCGGCCGGCCGGCGGCTTTCGCGGCCGGTCACAAACACTACTTACTGGTTACGGCGGGTAGGGCTCGGTTTTATGAAATTGCCGTTTTCTATACAGATTCTAATAATAACAGGCTGTTTGATTTGCAATCTTGTGTGAGCAGAGGCAACAATCGCACGACTTTACTCGTACACAGTGACAGAATACAACAGTGGATAAAGTCACTAAAAGTTAGTTACTACTTTTTTTAGTACTTCCTTTTAGTACTTTTACTTTTAGTTACTACGGCAACGGCGAGCTGCCGAACGGCAACGCAGCCTAAACAGCCACGTATTCAATTATTACACAACATGAAATTATGCAACTAGACCAGGATACCTTTAGGCAATTATACGTATGACTTTTAGATATTCACGACACCCGGGGGTACGAAAAGAAATCAACCCTGATTTCATAACAACATTAAATTATTTTTTGAGTAAGGGTACATTAGAAAATTATAATTTGACTCACTGAACAAAACTCTCTATTTTCAGTTTGAAGTACGAGTGATATAGATACCAAATTGATTTAGTTAAAAAAATACAGTTACAATTACAATCATAAAGTTAAATTTAGTCATCTGCTTATTCAGTTATTGGCATAGTAATAATGGCCATTGGGGTCCGGATAACGAGCACGGCAGAACGTGGTAGCGTTGGGTGCGATAACGCCGGCGACGGGATGGAGAACGCCATTCCACAGTACCATTGGGTTTCCAATTGGGATGGTCAGCTCCGGCATGACTTGAGACTTGACCTAGATTTACAGGACTTAAAAGTACATTGGGACGTGCCGGGTAACTCGACCCGTGCATGTTGAATGGACGCATTACTGGGTGCTGCCCAATTCGTTGTGCTACTCGCCGAGTACACATACTCAGGCCGTCTGGTAGCTACCGCAATGGTACGTCTCTGCGGGGGTAGGATATAGAGGCTGCCTAGTTCTAATCATGGAAGGTGCAAGAGCACAAGCAGCATGCTCGACGGTTGTTTGCGGTCTCTGGCTCACTTGCGAGATCGGCAAAGGTGGGTTGAGACCGTCAATGGGTGTTGTCGTGCATGGTGCTTGTCTTGCCTCTGCGGGAACTACTGTCGATGGCACACTTGAAATTGGATGTACTTCTGGAGGCTGTGCAGCTGAGGTCACACTAGGGGTTTGGTTAGTCACTACCAAATTACTTAGGGTTGAGTTAGAATTGGTCTTACCGTGAACAGGGGGAAACAAGGGTTGCGGTACAGCTGGGACTGTTCCCGAGCTGGTGCATACTGCAACACGTCTTTCAGTCGAGACTGGGGGGCGGGGGCTGAGCAGCTGGGAGTGTTCCCGAGCTGTTGCAAAACGTAGGGTGGCTCTCAGTTGAAAGAGAAAGCAAGTGCTCGGTGGTCACCGCCGTCGGTCGTTGAATAGGGTGGTTGAATAGCAGTTAGGGTGAAGGCTGCTTTTCCCGATGGAAAATGCCGTGGAATCAAATCAACAGGTTTGGTCAATAATAACTCTTTACCTGTTAACTGAAGCCAGAAAGCAAAATTCCAACAACATGAAAACAAAGCCGTCAGGCAACCATGGCTGACCATACTTGCCTTGTTCTTTGTTTTCATGAGCTGCCTAGGCTTTCGCACAACACCCATATCGGGGTCCGCTTCGATATTCTCCCCATCATACACTTAATCAGCGGTGTACTCCGCAAACGCTGCATGATTTGCAGTCGCACTCGAGATACTAGCATTACCTACAAACATACCTAAATCAATGTTACCGTCAACTTCGAAAAGGTCCTGGCCGGTTGATCTTATTATTGACCCCATAGAACTGACTGATCAAGTTGTCAACTTTGTTCTCCAAGATCGCGAACCGATCGTCCTGCTGATCCGCAGTAGGGGGCTCTTCTCTGGCACTAGGCTGACTGTGGTCGTTATTGTCCCCTAGTTGTGAATCTGAAGCTGTTGAAACATCTTGCACAAAATTGACAGATCTGCAAGTCTGCAAGCCCAAGCGTCTTTTTGGACGGCGACAGGAGCGTTGGATATGACCTACTGCCCCACAATTAGAGCAAATTGGTTCTCTCGTTTTTAGTAAACTTGTAGCGTGTCCGGTTATTAAAGTTTCTGTCATTATTTCCTCGCCAGTTGCACGGCGTAGTTGCACGGCGTAGTTGCACGGCGTAGTTGCACGGCTGCGTCGCGGCTGCGGAACAGTCCGTCGAGTCGGCGCTCCAGTTGAGTTAATTGGCTGTTTGGGTCAGAGTCAGGGCGAGCAGTTCTATCGTTAACTGCTAGCACGGCTTGATTGGGTGAATTTGTAGTTGCTCGCGCTTGCACAGCAATGCAGAGCTGGTCAAGTTTAGAGTCCGTTTTCGAGGCGTCAGTGTTATCATCGTCTAGATCGGGGAGGCGTCTCTGCGCTTTCTCTTTCATTGCAATAGAGTGAGCGTCGTTAAAAACTTGGAGGTCCCTAGCTAGCACTACCTTTTTTTGCGGTCTGAGCAGACCTGCAATAAAAAACTCTTTTTCCATATGATTTCGGAAATCAGAGTTAAATTCAGACGCGGGATATGCTATTCGCACTTTTTCTCGAATATCCTGCGCGTAAGTGGGGACGGTTTCCTCAGGGCGCTGCTTGCGGCTTCGCGGAGCAGTAATTGCGAATCGCTGGGATTTCTTAGGTTGTAAAGCTGAGCGCAGCGCTGAGACTAATCTGCCGTAATAGCAATTTTCAGCGTCACTTGAATCGCGGTACGCTTCTAGGGCGGCCTCACGCAAGTATGCGGGCAAAAGGTTCACTTTGGCGGAATCAAGCCAACTACCTGCCTTAGCGGCTAACTCAAAAGTTTTGTGCCACTGCGTAAAGTTTTCGTCAATGCGGCCATTGAAAACAATCAAACAAACCGGGTTACACACCGGTTGCGGCTGCTCAGCCATCTAGTTTAGCCTTTGTAACCGATTGGTCTGCATGTGCACGAGCCAATGCTTGGGAAAGGCGGTTTACCTCTTCCTGGGTTCGAACCAGATCACGGACAGCAGCTCTAGTATCACGGTCGGTTTCAGATCCGTCCCTACTCGTTTCAATTCAAAGTAGGACTTACCATACATTAGCAAGGTAATTGGAGGAAATAGCACAGATGTTTAGGTGGTGGAGGTTTCTTCGTAACTGGGACGGTTATCCGGGGGCGCCAACTTATCGTGTTCCAACCAGGCAGGTAGGCCGTATCAATTTACTTGTCGTGTTCCAACCAGGCAGGTAGGCCGTCTTTATTACACAGTGAATACCAATTCAAATCCAGCTCATACAAGACCAACTTACAACAGCAAAACATAAGATTTCTCACAATATGTAGATTAGCACTGGCGGCTGCCGAACGGCAACGCCGCCTAAACAACCAGGTATTCAATTATTACACAACATGAAATTATGCAACTAGGCCAGGATAACTTTAGGCAATTATACGTATGACTTTTAGATATTCACGACACAGATTTGCGCCTAAATTATCGTCTGCTCCGATTTTATAATAAATGGTAGTAGTAAAATTAATGTTGTTTTGAAATTTGGCTGAAAGGTTAGACGGGGTTTTGGGGTTTTGGTAGACAGATGGTGTCTTGGACACGGGGCGGTGGTCGGTTTTATTTCTAGGTGGAGGGCGACGGCTAAAAGTGAGAGGCTAGTGGCCAGTGGTTGAGTTGGAGTTAAGTAGTCAAATCAGGTTTGCGATGTAATTGATTTGAGTGCGGGCCTATGGGCCAATTCCAGGCTAAACGAGTATCTTGTATTTTTACTGTATTGTTAACAAAACTGAACTAAATTCGTTATTTATTGTTTTGAAATAAGTCCTATTATTACATTTTGGGGGCTCGTCCAGTAGACAAATTTTTTTCCAATATGGGTTAATTTTTATTTTTTTTGCTATTTCAAAAGTAAAGTACTGAATTGCAACTTTTATTTGGGAAGGGAAAATTGGAACATTTTACATGTGTTACAATATTTATTTGTTTACCATACGTTTCGGCCGTAACTTTTATTGCAAAGACGTTCGTGCGAATCCAGATTTTGGCCACTTGAGCGGTGCCCGTGGAAGACTGGTAGCTTATTAATTGCTTTAATTGCCGCGCTGCCACACTGGTTTTCTTGTATTGCGTCTGCTGTCAATGGACAATGAATCGAAATTATAAAAGTATGGAAATTAATGACAGACTTCGATAAATTTTTCAAGCTTCAAAAAAGGGTTCAAACAGATTGTAAAACTGCATTGCCAAATCAAATGGAATTTTAATTTATAGCCGTTTAGTTTATTGTAACAAATCTTTCATGTTTTTTATTCTACAGTTGATTGAATTTGTGATAACTTTTTTGTTCGTTATTTTTTGTTTTTTCTGATAGCGTGGATTCTTGTTGTTGTGTAGTCACTTAGCTTCGGTTTGAAAATGTCAGCTGATACAAATGTTGCGGAAGATATAAGCAACGCTGGTTTTGAGGAAAATGGCGCTTTTGAGGCTTCTGAACTAGGTCATGAAAATCCAGCAGCAGCAATTGCTGATATTGGATACTTTTTTGGTCCTCCAAAACAGCTGTTTTCTAGATATTTGCAGACATTTTTGCGTCTAGCTCAAGCAAATGGTTGGAGTGAAACTAAGAAATTGCGCACTTTGCCTTTTTGTTTAAAAGGGTATGCCGCAACTGTGTATGAATATATAGTACAACCTTTTAAGCAAGATTTCAATAGTTTGGTTCAGGAACTTGGAAAGCGTCTGCAATACAAAAACTTTGGTGAAATTGCAACCGTAGTATTGACTACACGACGTCAGGAACCTAACGAATGTGTGGCTGACTTTGCGCATAAACAATTGTTGTTAGGCCAGCAAGCATTTGCGGATTTGACTGACAGTGCTCGGCGAAGTCTACTGAAAACTTTTTTTTGTCAAAATTTGAAAGATGATATCAAACAAAAAATGGGAAATTCTTACGAAACCTTTGATGATGTTGTTGCAGCTGCACAGAGCCTGAAATGTCAGCAAAATTTTGAAAAGCATCAAAAAATGGCAGCATCCAAAGGTCATTTTGATAATTCTGTGTTTGGAAATATAATTTTGGCAGGCAAAAATCCTTTGGGCGAAATTTTTTGTGGTTCGGCTACTACGCCCAGTAGTCTTATCGACTTTTTAGTTGGGCAGCAGCATATGCATGTTTTTCCTGCTGTTTCGAATGCAAACTTGGCGGGTCAGGCTGGTGCTGCTGCAGCTGTTTCAAATGCAAAGCGAGCTGAAACTTTGTCTGACAATGCCGTGACATCTAATGAAACAGCAGCTTTAGTGCATGTTATTGAAAAACTAGTTTCTAAGCTAGGTGATAGGGAAGCGAAATGTCTGCCAGTTCTAGCCTTGCACGAAATACTAGCAATGTTGGTAAGCGTTATGTGGGGCGTGGCAATGCAAACGCAGGCACAACCAAATCGTTTGAGTGGACAGCAGATGGCCGTCCAATATGTGGCAAAGTTAGGCACATTAAGCGTTTCTGTCGATCTGTCAATGAAATTCTTGCTATCAGTGGTGCCCCCGTTCGTTTAGCATTGCCTGCGCCAGCACGTAGTTATGACAACAGGGGCCAAAGTGCCACTAGGGGATATGTCGCACGGCAAACAAATGCTATTCAGTCTGACACCGTAGCTAGCGAGCCTACATTGTGCAATACGCAGAAATGATGCACAATATGGAAGTAATGCAAGTGGAATTAGAGGCTTTGAAACTTCAAAACAATTCCGTACGAAACTGCAGTGCAATTTGTGCTAGTGATAAGGAAGCGATATTGACCACGGTTGTGCTCTAGGGACCGTTTAATAAAACAGGGATATTACCCCGGGATATGGGGTGGGAGCACAAGGGATATGATTTTGGAAGGAGCCCCGAGGAAACAGGGGTGGAAGGGAAGAGTCTTGATTTTCCTTTAGGAAAAGGGAAAAACTGCGATTCTTCCGGGTTGCAAATAGGTGCAGAAACTGTAGGCAGGCCGGCACAGCCTGTAGGTGAGAGTGTGATCAAGCATGAGTCGATTTGAAGTTTGCGCCAAACTGCAACAATGAAACAGCAAACGTTAGTTTCGTCGTTTCAGTGCCTCATTTTGTGCATCATTTTTGCATTTTTGTTTCGTTGCGCTGGTGCTAGTGAACAAGCGGAAAAATCATTTGCCCACAAGATTTCACAAATGGGTATATCTGTGAGTGAACAGTATGGGGTGGCTATATCTCCGGCTGGATTGGCGTTAACGTCAGCCCATACAGAGAATGTTCCAGTAGTTATCCAACTAGGTCGACAGGTCCAAAAAATTATCAGCCGAATACTCAATATTGCGATGACAGTAATTGTGACACAGCTTCTGCTAAGTTCAAAAATGAATTCAATCAAACCTGTTATGAAATGCCAACAGTAAGTTCACCTGTCGAACAACTGCAACAGGAACTTATTGATGCATATTCTGGAATTTTAGACTCACCATATTACAAACGTCTTCTGCACAATATTTGCGAACAAAATGGACAGTTTTGTGCTACTAAGCGTCGAACAAGTAGAAGACGAAGAAAACGTTTTTTAGGGTTTCTAGCTGCGGGTCTGCTAGGACTTACTGGAACAGGAATTGGCTTAGCAAACTCAGTACAACTAGGTCACATTTCTAGCAAAGTCAGTGCACTTCATCACGCCACGGCAGTTTTAGCCCGTGCTACCATAAGCAATAAACAGGCCATTCAAAAACTCTCAGTAGCCAATGAACACGTCAATGCTTTTATGCACCATGCAATCAAAGATTTAGTAGACATAGTCGGCAAAATACAATGTAGGGAAGAGGAGTACATTCGTCACGTCGAAAACCTTCTAATTCAGCACATGTATGTAGTTAATGTTAGACATGCTGTTGACGCACTGATGATGAGCATTTTGCAAGAACAGTTATCTCCTGCAATTCTCAATGTACCTATGTTAAACAAAATATTTGAACAATCCGCAACGTTGAACTCCTCGGTACTCCGAAAAAAACCTACTTTAATTTATCAGTTTGGACAAGTCTTTCCAGTCAACATTGATCTAGTACGATTGCGTTTTTCATTGATTTTTGCATTACCTGTCCCGAATGAAAATAATATACGCCCGCTATTTCAAATTTCGAATGTTGGCTGGAACGATAGAAGTCAAAATTTGAAAGTTAAACTAGGCTTGCTATCACATGCTATGCGTGCCCTTGGATCTGATTTTCAGGAAGTAAATTTAACTCAGTGTAAAAATAAGCCCGGCCTGAGTTACTGTGATGCACACGCGTTTACTCAAAACCGTTATGTCGACTGTTTAAAAGTTGTCGTTGGAAGCTATAGTGCTGCTTCAAATTTCACACGTCATGCTTGCACAAAAACTGTAGAACTGTCCCAGATTTTACCGTTTGAAACTGATATTGCATCAACTTTTGCCGGGGTTATTTTGCAAACTTCTGAAAATTTTATTACTATATCGAATCATGGAACCTTTACACATTTAGTTCAAGGCAAGCGTGTAGCAGTGCCAGAAAACGGGGTTCTTTGGGTTTCACACGAAAATTACACGCACATTGTTGTTGGACATAACATAATTACTAGCCTATTAAACAAGCCGACATCTTTTTTTATTGTACCATCAGAAATTGCAGCTGTTAAGCTGCCGAAGTTGGATATGAAACCACTACTTTGGACAAATTTGAGTGCTGCTGAAGCAGCAAATAGCCAAGTAAAGCATATTGTTGAGAAACAACTCTCGGAAAGTACACTTTTTCCAAACTGGGAAACCCATTCTAGCTTTAGTATAGTATTTTTTATTTTAATACCTACGTTTCATAGCAGTTCTGATTGGATATTTGTGTCGACATCGAATTAAGAAATTGTGTCGACGCTCCATCCCTCGCCAACACTATCAGCTTCGACCACGTGAGCCACTTGAACCTATTGAAATTCTACCTCCAGTTGCTCCTCTACCTGGTAACGTCCACGAAAGTTCAGACGAAGAAATACCATTAGCAGAGTTAGCCAAACGAACACGCCAAAAGAGTCCAGCTAGGCAAAGAACCAGGAGACCAGTAGCCCGTTTCAATAAACTCACAGGCCCACAAATTTGTGGGCCTGTGAGCCTGTGCCTGTGAATTCTGTTTCAATATCTCACAGGCACAGGTCACAGCTCACAGGCCACAGGCCACAGGCACAGCGAAATTCATATAACGCGCACATAACAGCAGGCTGTTTTTCAGCAGCGTACCTATGTGCGTTTGCTGGCAAGCCGAGCATGCAGTCACATTGTGTGCGTCACCTGTGGAATAGTGACCTGTGCCTGTGGCCTGTGACAGGCAGCATTTCATGCTTATTGAAACGGGATTCACAGGCACCTGTGGCTACAGGTCACAGGTCCACAAATTTGTGCCTGTGGGCCTGTGAGTTTATTGAAACGGGCTACAGATGAACGTAATCGACTTCGTCATTTGCATAGCATAAGTTTTGCACCTGTTCTGTTCTGCGCTGTCATTGGCGGTGCACAAACAACCACTCTGCTCTTGACACTGGTGCAGATCTTTCCGTGGTATCACATGAGCTGGTTAAACGTCTTGGTGCTCCCATACAGCGAGGCATTTTGTTTAACACCCGATTAGCATCAGGCGATCCTCTACCAATTATTGGTACAGTTCGTTTACCGATCCAGTTAGCACCAAACTTAACAACCAATTATCAATTTTTTGTGTCTGAATGGTCGCCATTTCCAGCAAGTGTTGGAACTGATCTCATGCAGAAAAGTAATATTTATCAATTAATTCTGGTAGTAGTAGTAGAGTTAGTAGTATATTCGGTAATTTGGTGTTAGTGCAATTAGTAGTAGAAGTATTTCAGTAATTGTATTTAATTAGCCTTCGTTAGGCTGCATAATCATATATATATATATATATATATATATATTGAGTTAGTGGAATACTAAACTGCATTGCTAAGCTTAAGTCGCCTTTACGTATATGTTGCATTGCCCCGCTATCTACATTATCTGCAGTAAGATCAAAGGCAAACATAGTGTAACCTTTTTTAAACTCATCATAGGTTATGTCTGTGCCTAGATTGCTATTGGACATATCATTAGCTTCATGTAAATATGTATATGGAAAACTGTAGTTGTACTCATTCCAGTGACAGTGGATATTTCGGAATATACTCATCATCACACTTTAGTGCAATTTCACTAACAGTACAATGCTCCAATTTTAGCGGGTTTCTGCCAATTGCTCCATTAAATGCTGTTGAATGAACCATTGCCACAATGACTCGCCTGGGTAGTTGACCAGTAAAAATGGAATTTTCCACCACTGACTGTATTCCATTAGGCAAATGCCTGGACACTACCTTTGTTCTCCTCAGTGGGTATTTTGCTGTCTTGTTGTTGCTAAGAATGTTTTCAATAGCAAGACTTAGTGATTCCTGTGGTTTTACTTTATAAACATACCATCGCATATCCTCAACAATAATCTTATGCCTACTACTGGACAATAAAGAAAAACTGTCTGAATTGCGATAAATTGCTATGCTCAAGTCACAATCGCTAAGGAGGTAACGTTCCTGCTTGAATAAGTCGCAATGAAGTGGGGCCATAAGCTCGACATAATTGCCGCTGGTAAATGATTTTCCTCAATAAATCATGGCTGTACTACTCAAGTCTTCAAAATGATCTGCTGGGTTTTTGTAAAACATTGCTGTTTGTAAATGAGAATTTTTTGCATCCCATCTGAAATTCAGTAAAGTTTCCATATACGCTTGATAGGCAAACATAAGTCCTTTTATTGTAAATTTCCTTATCATTAAGTTTCACTACCAGTCGCTCGATGAATGTTTTGCCAATCATGTTAATAGGAGCAACTGCAACTGTGCTTGCATTAACCATTTCGATAGGGTTATTTTCTAAATTTTTAATTTTTTAAACAATTTTTAATTTTAAATAAAGATGATTTTTGTGTAAATCTAACATAAACGAATCTTTTGGTACATGTTTGCGATATGGACCTTCGTTAGCGACGGGATTTTAAGGGTAATATTCTGCCCAGTAACCCTTTTCTACTGCCACTTGAGTTGGTGGGGTAGAGAAAAGATCGAGTTCACTCTTAAATCCGGGCAAGGAAGTTTCATCTTAATATCTTTGTTATAATATCCTGCTAATTCACTATCTTTATCCGTAAAGTATTGTAAATTGGTATAGTATAAGTTTAGTAATTATATTAGTAGTAAAAGTTTAGTATAGATTTATAGTATTTAATTAACCGTAGATATCTTTGCGTCGTTTCTTTAATCTCTTAATGCCTTTTATGCTTTTCGGTTTATAACCAAGTCCTTCACCTGACTGCGCTACATTTTCGCCAAACTTACTAAGAGTTCTTCCTAGGGCTTGTTTGCTTCTCTTCTTAAGTGACTGTTTAATATTTTGCCCCTTTAAATAGTCACCAGAAATTTCACTTGCTGCACTAAGGGCTTGTTTACCTGCTTCTAACCCAACTTTTTTAACAGTTGGCCATATAGTGCGGAAAAGGCCTTTGAAAAAACTGCCTATGCCTGCTCCTTTCTGGTATGGTAATCCTGCATATATTCTACCACTACCTACTTGCAATAGATTAGCTTGCCATGTACCGACACTCTCTGGATAATACGTTGCGCGCATGATGTACGAATTAAGCAATATAAGCACAAAGAACAATTAAGATGTAGAAGAACAATTAAGTGTATGTGAACAATTATAGATATTTTGCACTGCCAATTGATATTATGTATAATAGTAGTAATATTATTAGTTTTTATCATTAGTTATATTATTGATTATTAACGTTTTTAGTAGTATTATTAATCTTATTTACTTATTTAGTATTATTGTTAGTCTTATTTACTTATTTAGTTGTATTATTAGTAGTATTATTACTTTTTAGTAGTCTTATAGGTCTTATTTACTATTTAGTACTTTGGTTAGTCTTTAGTGTATTTTTCGGAAATGTAGTTTGGCAAATACTTTACCGTACTCAAAACTTACCGGTACTCCGCTGTCGTAGTTTATATTTATTTCAATGGTATCAAAGTCTTTTTAAGGACTGTAACATAGTCAGGGTTATGATAAATTTTGTCAATTACTTCCCCCTGTTTCCCTTCAACATTTAATACGCGAATGAGTGGGGCAAAGGTATTACCAACTATTTGCGGAGAAACAACGTCACAGTAGACAAACATTGAATAAAATCCTGCTCTAAGGTCTGGTGCTTTTTCTGCTATGCAAGTGGTAATGAGTGTAGCTTGTCCATCGATAACCACTGATGACGATATCTGACTAGATCTGGGCCGAATCTATCGAATTTACTACTAATCTACCGATTTATCGAAGCAAAATGTTCGTCGTTGAAAATGTTCGTCGTTAAAAATTTTGGATTGATCGAAACATTTTCAACGACGAACATTTGTTTTTCAACGACGAACATTTGTTTTTCAACGACGAACATTTGTTTTTCAACGACGAACATTTGCTTTTTCAACGACGAACATTTTCAACGACGAACATTTGTTGTTTCGATAAATCGGGCCCTGATGTAAACACTGTCGAAACCTAGCATATACGCTATCCTAGGTGTTAATTTTAGCATTTTGAAATTATCACCAGTAGATTCACTGACGATAAATTGCACTCGTTTAGATAACGCATCAAAACGAAATTTACACTGTAGTTTTTCCTGATTCATATGTCTTAGGGTATAATTTAGGCCTTCACATAAATCTTCAATTTGTTCATAGTGTCGGTTAGGAATCATTTCAATCTTCGATGTATCATCAGTATATTCTACTCTGATTACTGAATGAACGTCCTTGCCTACATTACGCCATGTGGCAGGGTAAATCAGTTCTACCAATGCCACTTCCCATTCACCACTCAAGCTAACTCTTTGCGGTAATTTAACCTTAAAATTGCTGAGAGTATTGTCTGGTAGACTATTACTAGGTAGATGAAGGAAAAAATCCATCGTTTACCCAACTGTTAAATTTGTCTGGATATCCTAGCCACTTTACTAAATATTTTTTTTCCACCACGTTTTCTTCTTGTTTTTATAACCTTTTCCACCCAGTAAGTATTGGGCTTAGTCACTACTTGTAATTCTTGCTGATAAAATCCACCCGTTTTTGTCTCTTTTGCCGTATCCCTAAGGTAATACATAGGTACGCCATTCATATTTACTACTTGTACAACCTTAAATAATTCTTCTGACCAATTGGGTAAATAAACTTTTTCAAACTTTCCCTTAGTTTTACTGATTCTGACAATATTTCCAATACTCAAACACTTTCGACCGCATTTACTGTCTTTAGTCATTGTGAGTTTACGGTGTTTTGCTCTCTTTGTCTCTTTGCTCATTTTCCGGTATTGAGGCTTAGGTGTCATACCAATAGTTCTATGGCGAGAATTGTTGTAAGCATGGAGAATATCTGGTAATACATTGATGTAGCGGTAAGTTCGAGTATAAGTGAAGTATTTCCAAATTTTAGTCATTAGAGTCCTATTGAATCTTTCTACTATACTACACTTTATGTCTGGATTATTACAAATTGCAAATCTAATACTGTTTTTACTGAGATACTGCTGAAACTCTTTATTTAAAAATTCTTTGCCTCTATCTGATTGCAGAACTAAAAGTTTACGTTTGATAGTCGAGAAAGCTTTGGTGATGACCTTACCACTTTTACTTTTCACTGGTATTGCCCATGCAAACTTTGAAAAAATATCTATACACGTTAACAAAAATTTATAGCCATCATTGTGTTCTGCAATCGAGACAATATCTGCTAAATCTATTTGCCAACAATCGTCAATGTGAGCTACAATATACTTGCTTTTAGTAAATTTTCGTCGTATAGGCTTATGAACGGTATAAGTATGTCGACCCCAAAGCAACAACAGTTACTTTGGTAACAACAAAGTATGTTGTTTTACTTGGGCCAGGGTTATTCCATGCTGTTTTGCAACTGAATATAATTTCTCAACACTAGAGTATGCAACTGGACATTTGATACCATAGTATAGTTTGTGTAGTGTAGTTTTTATCCTGTCTTCCATCTTAGTGTCTTGAGTGCTTGCTGAAGTGTTTCTAACGACTTTGCTGCTTTTGTCTTAGCTAATGATTTTAGTGTTTGTGTTCCTTTCGTGTTACTTAACGACTTTGCCTTACCTAACGACTTTATTGCCTTTGTCTTACCTAAAGATTTTAATGCTTTTGTCTTAGATTTTAATGTTTGTGTTCCTGTACCTCGTTGTGGTGTTTCAAATACCAATTACTTGATGGACTATCAAGGGACTTGATGGACTTGATGGACTATGTAAATTTTTAACTTTTTCCTAGCCTTCGTCTATTTCCTCCTCCTTGTCTTCCTTAATATCTTTTTGTTGATGATTTTCTTCCCTATTGCCTTCTTCATTGCTAAGTTCTTTTTTTCTTACTTTTATTTCGTTGCCTGTATCTTAGAGTATTCGCTTTCTATACTTTTGATGTCTATACAAGACCATTTTTATGTCCGCTGGTAAACTCCTTTTCTTCACATTTTTAATATTTTTGTCAATGTCAATGTTATGTTCGGTAAAAAATTCTGGTCTGACTAATATAGAATAATCCATAACAAATATTGTATAAATAATTAAGATTACAAAATTAAGATTCTTATATATTATGTGTCTGACTAAACTAATAAGTTAATTTTAGTTTAATTCTTTCTACTTATGAGATCACTGACTAGTCCACCGACGATGCCTAATATTGGTGCTAATAGTGCAGGCAAGAATCCACCGTTTTGTACAATTTTCTGTCTCTTTAACCTTTTCGAGTGTCTGATATCGCGTAGAATATGCTTATGTTTAGCTAATCTTTTCTTGTCTTTTGCTGATAACTTTACATTACCCGACAATTTAGCCATGTTGTTGGCTTTATACTGATTGTACATTAAGTACATTAATTTATACTGATTGTACACTAATTTATACTAATTTTACACTTATTCTACACTAGTTTTTTAGTCATTCTATACTACAGTAATCCCTTTATTGCCTAAGGGTATAAACACCAGTGAACTCGTCAGGAAAAATATTGGTTCTTAGCCTAAATTTTTCTGGTGTTGCCTGATCAAGGTCTATGAAAAGATATCCATGAGACTTACTAGTTGCATGCTCAAAAGCTTCCATAAATCCTTTCGTTATGCCAGAAAACATTTGTTTAGCTAAATTAAATGGAGTTAGCTTATCTGCCGGATTTTTCATTAATACTATATATTGACTGTTTATACGATTTGTGCGTTGAATATTAAAGAAAATATCCTGAGTGATAAGAATTACACTGCAAGACCAATGATGACAACGACGAGTGAACAGTTCTATTAATTTTCCCTTTAATTCCCTCATTAAATCGTCCAGTACTAATAGTGTAGGTGTAGTCTTTAGGTAATCTATTTCAGGCAATCCTTTGATAAATTCAACGCCTGGCATAGCTTCATACGCCTTTTGCCATTCACTATAACACCAAATTATTCTCTTTGGAGGGGGACTAATAAGCTGGTTTGCATAGTTCACTAGTTTGGCTACGAATGTAGTTTTACCCGCCTTTGTAGGGGCTGCCACAATACACGTAAATGGATGTTTTAGTTTCAGGAAAAGCGTAGGTATTATGCTATTTATGCTTTTGCTATTCTACTAATTACTTATTCTATTTAATTACTATATGTACGCTTACTTTATATTACTTAATTACTTCATATTATAAAGCTATTACACATTACAACCATCACCATTCTTTTATTAACAAGACACAAACATAATTAATACATAATGCATTTATGAAGTGACAATAATAAAGTGAGATACTAATATATTTTACGACGAACTAACATAAGACTAACTAAGACTAAGATACTAACTAACTAACTATAAGAGGACGACATACACATTGTATTCTTGTCGTTATTCTGCCTGGATTTCCTTCTTAATTTTCATCAATACATAGGCAAGTTTTTCATCAAAAGTACTCATAATATCACTGTCATTGCTTTTTAACAATAATTGTTCAATATGTGGATTTTGTTGGATTTTTTCTCTCGTTGCAGTCTCCAAGGCCTCGGGTAGCGGTTTTTTTGTCCAATCTTCTGGTTTTTCTAGACTGTCACCAATGTCTTGTGCCTTTGAAGCCGTCCAAACCATTCTAATATACCAATAGCAATCCCATGCTTTGTTGTAGCAGGCTTTTTCTGACTGGTAATACTGCTCTACACTTCGGTAGCTGAATCCATGGATGACGAATGGGGCACAATAGTGTCTTTTCAGTGGATCCATCACTTTGTGGCTATTGCGAATATGCTTCCGGCGTTCATTTAATAACTATTATTAACTATTCATATACTGGAAAATAATGAGATCATTCAACTGAGTTGTCGTAGACCACCGCATTGTTTGCCCTCCATTATATTTCGTAAAGTTGGAATAAATCTTCTCTGGTTAAATATAGAGGACCTGCAATTCCAAACATTACCTGTTTATTTTCTGCCATACACAGTTGTAGACTATATTGTTCTGTTATGTAAGGACAAAGAAGATAACTGGTGGTTGCTGTTGGACATTCCTGTGAAAGACACTTCCTGAGAAATTGCTGAATTTTATTGAACTGACGTAGCGTAAAAACTACACGAGTATTTCCTTGAACGATACCGACATTTCCATTTGCCTGAAGTTCAATCGTTGTTGGCTTACTAAATGGTGGATTTGTAATATTATACTCGTTTTTCATACATATTTTGTTTATGGTAAATGTGAACGTAGCAGAAAATATAAATACTACTACGACCAAAAACCACAACACAATAACTGGATACTTACTTGATTCCATCGATACTAACATCGTAATTCACATGCCTTTTATTGACTAACGGACCGTAAGTACTGATAGTACAATTAACATTAAGTAAGTACATTAACCATTCTAAGTACTAACTATTAATCATAAGTACTAACTATTAACCATAACTATGCTATCGACCGGCAATTAATTATTCTACTGACCAGCTAATGACCGTTAAGGGGGTAATGTCGTTTTCGTGGTTTTTGACATTTCAGTGTAATTTTTGCGCCCACAGAACTCAAGCTAAAAACGGACTACGGCTTCGAAACTTTAACCACATTATCTTTAGGAAAATATTCCACCCGTTCTTTCCTTTTCTAAAAATAGTTTGTAGAGTCGGTGTTATGGGCTTTTGAAAATTTTAGAGAAAAGTCAAATTACGCGATTTTTGCACAAAAATGTCATTTTCTCAACGTAGAAACGACTTATCAACTATATCAAAAAAACGGGTGGGGATATTATGTCAGTGCATAACTGCAAAAAGTTTAGTAGTTGTAGGCTGATCTTGAGTTTCATAACTGTGGCGCAAAAATTAGTCAAAAAAACCGCTGATGGGGTGTATTCAAATGATTGCAGCAGTAAAATTGCAAAAGATAATCTGCTTTTAAATATAGATTTTTTAACGCTAGAAGGTGTAAAAAAATTTAAAAAAGACCGCTCTAGTTTTCGTTGAGGTTAAGTGCAGTTATGGTAGTTTAAAAAAACACCTAAAAACGCAATTACCCCCTTAACCAATCATCAAGTAGTATATTCTAATGACCATTAACTATTATACTTTACGCTTTATGCTTTAAATCTTAGATTTGTATAAATTCTCTTAAGTTAGTTATATAATTCTCTCATATACTCAACAATGAAAGTCCAAAAGCCAGACAGCAAAAAGTAGCACCAATCAAACGTCAATAAGAGAGGGCAAAGTCAATAAAAAGACCATCAATCAAACGTCAATAAAAGGACTCAAAGACCATAAAGTCGGAGTGAGACGTCAATAAAAGGACACAAAGACCATCGGAATCAAGCGTCAATGGACACAAAGTCGATTCTTCACGTACCAACAATGGATGCGGTTACCAGCGGATACAAATGCCTGGATTGCCCCAAGGTATTTACTGTCAGGAAGAACTTATATCGCCACGCCCGGAATCAACACAAGACAATGTTCCAATTGTGTCGACTATGTGACAAGATGTACGAACGTCCCTGTGACCTATCCCGGCACTTTCAATCAAACCACAGAAGGCCCATGGTGAAGAGGATGGAAGAACTACAAAAGAACACAGACGAAGTCCAGACGGAAGATCAACCACGCAATGAAGTACAAAAGGCAAATCAACCCAGCAATGAACTACAGAAGACAAATTAACCCAGCCATGAACTACAGAAGACAAATCAACCCAGCCATGAACTACAGGAGACAAATCAAGTTCGGAAGATAGCGGAAGTACAGCAGGCAGACCAACCACAGAAGATGACGGAAGAAGTATAGAGGACAGAACATGTCCGGAAGATGACGGAGCTACAGCAGGCAGAACAAGTCCGGAAGATGTTGAAAGAGGCACGGTGAGTATATCAAGCCCGGAAGATGGCGGAAGAAGCACAGAAGGCAGATCAAGCCCGGAAGATGGCGGAAGAAGCACAGAAGATAGATCAAGCCCAGAAGATGGCGGAAGTACAGCAGGCAGATCAGCAGAAAGAGCTCCATCCAGAACAGAATGCAGAAGAAGTCACAGTTGACGAAATAAATATTACACAGGAACGGATGACAGTTCATATTTTTGGCCAGTTTGGTCACATGTTAGAAGTTTGTTTTCAATTGCAGCAAGCTAAATAATAATTTTGGTGGTTACTTTGCGGTAATATATTAATGACAAAAAACGTTAAAGTTATAGTTATGGTTAGTTAAGTTATACTGTCATTCGTTTTATGTTCGTATATAATGTTTATGTTTATGCATTATGTTAACTAGTATTCTCCATCTTATCTATTCTTATCTATTATTGATTAATGTTATTGTCATATTATGTTAATGTTGTCGTACCGTGTTACTTTTGTCGCAATATGTTATTATTGTCGTAATATGTTATTATTGCCGTAAAATGTTATTATTGAAGTAATATGTTATTATTGTCGTAATATGTTATTATAATTAAATAAAGAAAATAAAGAAAAAAGTGTAGTATCAGAGTTTATAGGTAGAAAAAGCCGTATAAGATTTAGGCTAATATGTTTATTGTTGTTATTTACGTAGCGGCGTTATACTTAGTGGTGTTTAGTGGCGCAATGAAGCCAGACAATAGCTATGTATTAACGGTCAATATATTTTGTTGTCACATATCTATTGCACAATACGTTAACTTTCGCGCCAAAAAAGCCAGACAATAGCTACGACCAACGGTTCTTGATATCACTAATTTGTTTGTTTAAAAACTTTAGTGGCGGAATGAAGCCAGACAATAGCTATGTAATAACGATCAATATATTCAGAGTAGTCGTTGTTAAAAATTTCAGTGGAAGCCAGACAATACCTACGATCAAGTTATTAAAGGGATATTGCATAATATTGCGTCATCTTTGCTATATATAACCAGTATCATTGTCATTTTATCATTATCATCATTTGTAGAACATGGCGAAGGTTGTGAACATGACGGTAGTAGGAAAATTTGAAAATCCTGACGTGAAGCCTTTTGGGAAGTATAGACCAGAAAAATTCAGTGGTACTGTGGTCAAATATTATGGTTTAACCTTTTTTTTATTTAAAAAAGGCAGTTTCATATGTCTAGGTGGTTAATCACGTGATCAAGTGGAAAAAACGACACATGAATATGCAATAAGTCTCGGCACTCAAGTAAAATCAATGAGTGTGAAAAATATTGTAGCCGCGAGCAGTACAGGGCACAGAGTTGACTTACCTTTACTTCACTCAATAATAGATAACGCAAGCTTAGAACCTGAATTGTTTTGTGGAATTATATTCAAGTGTAAAGGTAAGACAGTTCGCCTGTTCCATACGGGAAAGTTTTATGTCACTGGTCTAACGGCCGAATCAGTCATTAATATAGTTTGCAGTGAAGTGATAACATTTGCTTCATTATGCGAACTACCGTGAAGGCGTGCATATACTCGATGCTCCACGCCCTACTCCAGTTTACACTTATATTACTACTACTACTACTATATTACTATTGATATGCATAATAATCAGTATATTTTATATATATTTATCATACATGTACTTCTTGTTAATATATTTGTACATTTGTTGTGTTTATGTATTGTCGATATTACCGTACTATATACTCACCGCAACGACATTGGTATTCTCCTTCGGTTGTTATGCCCTTTTATTTGCAATATTGAATGGTTTGTAACACTGTTAATGTTCTTAATGTTATTGTATTGTTGAATGTTATATTAATGTATCATTGTATTGTTATGTTATTTTAAGTTGTTATTGTCGTAGTATGTATTTGTTGTTATATTATGTTATTATTGTCGTAATATGTTGTTATGAATAAATAAAATAAAAAGTGCTGTAATTTAATTTTAGTGGCAAGTTATATTATTACTGTGCATATTTCCTGTGTGCGAAAGACTAAAGACTGACCAAACTTAGTATGTACCGAATATAGCCAATAACCAAACTTAGCTACTGCATAACGCAAAAACTACCTATTTTTACCAAATTTTGCACTAGCCTTAGTAAATAACTAGTGATAGCCGTTTCGGTTGTAGGTGGGCTAAACAATGATACAAAAATTATTGCGAAAAACAAAGTACTACTTAAGTTATATAGAATTTAGTAAAAGTAGTCAGTTTACCCGGTAATTTTCTGTTAAGCAGATGGCGTATAGTTTTACTTCAGCTACTATTACTTCACAACGGTTAAGGCTATACACTAGATTGCACTATGGCTAAAAAATAAGGCTATTGAATAACAGCAAATTCATTAAAATCGTCCTACTATTACTTAAGCTAATTATATTTAAGTGTACATTTAAGCTATTTTTCTGAAAAACTACAGTAAGACAAGCATAACAAACTGAAATAATGTGTGTGTGAAATACTAATGAATGTGTAATAGTAATAAATAATTAATAAACAACAAGTAATTAATAAATTTTACAACCTACATTTAACACTTAGATACTACACACAACCTACTACTACACAACGTGCACAACCTACAAATCACCACGAACCAACCACCCACCACAATATAACCACGAAAAACACAACCACGTAAAACCACAAAAATTACAAAAACAAGCCTATGATTAACACATAAGACAGTAAGAAATGACCAAAAAATAACCATATACTGACTAAATTCCGACCATCAACCAAAATTTGACCACCAAAAACACACTCATGACCATGTAAAACCACAAAAATCGATAACCTATGCCTATGATTAACACATACGACCGAAAGAATAAACCAAAAATTAACCAAAGACGGACCAAAATATGACCAAATACTGAAATATTTATCAAATTCCATGCATTCATCTAACATTTGTATAATTCTGTACATTAATTTAAAATATTATTACACTATTCTGACCACAAAACGACCATTTACTTGCCTAAATATAACCACAAAACACACACTATCGACCATGCAAAACCACAAAAATCGATAAATTATGCCTATGATTAACACATAAAGCAAAAAATATTAACCAAAACTTAACCATTTTCTTACCAAAATTTTACCATGCACGAGGAAAGATAGACCATGTCGTTACCATGACAACAGCTATAAGGCAGTAATATGACCTTGAAATTGCCGACCTTGACACACACAAGCTATCAACACGCACGTACCCACCCCAACGATCCCACCCCATTTCACACGCTCCCACCCCAATCTGCCTGCTCCCACCCCAATGCTCACACCCCAATCTGCCCTGAGATCACAGCACTATAGTATACTACTGTAGACAACAGCTATAAGGCAGTAATATGACCTTGAAACAGCAGCAGACAGGCTAGCAACGAGTACGTACCCACCCCAGCGTACTACTTTCCTAGTTAAAATATTTGAATCTTTTAACTTAATAGCTAATAGTTAATAGTTAAATTCGTCTAGGTTAACTACTCAACTTTGGTTAGGTAAATGATTTAACTATTAACTAGAATTCTAGCTAAATAACAGTACTGGGCATGATAGGGTTAACCCGATTTGGTGCAGGCTCCATTCCACCGTTAGATAGTTCGAATATGTCCGCAAAATCAGTTTCTTTACCAGGGTGAAACCTACTTTAACAAGAGCAATTTGCAACCAACAAGGAGGCGAAAAAGCCCAGAATGAAGTTTAAATCCACTGTTTTTAGACCTAACATTGGTACCCTACATGCCAAGAATCAAAATTGCCGTCTAAATTTCCGCAATTTTAGTGGCATATGCCCGCACATCCGCATAAAATTTTTACGGATGCGGATGCGGAGGCGGATGTCAAAAAGTTGCGGATATCCGCGACATCCCTAGTAAGGGTCCCCCGCAGCCACACCAGCCCCCCCACCGCCCCACCCCCCGCCCAACAGCCCACCCGACCACCCAACGATATTAAGAGGATATTAAAATCTAGCGCGAGCCTCCAGTGGCAACTTCCCCCTAGTAATAATGCTAATACTGAACAGATTTTCTTGACAGTTTTCAACGTTCAGAAATGCAAAAAAAGTGTTGTGCAAAAGTATTTGCAAAATTTGGTACTTAAAAATGGTGACATGTAAATTTGGCAGTATTAATCATGAAAGAATTAAGTTACTGGCAAGTGGCAACCGAGCAGTTGCAAGGAACGCAAATAGGTACGCAAATTTTGTAAAAACCACACTCGCCAATGCGTGTTATAAAGATACACAGGCCTGCGCTCAATTGAAAATAATAATTGAAAGCCAATATTTTCAATATCAATTACGTTTCAATCGTGGCTGTTCACTAACACATATTACATGCACAAACAGGTATACAGACAAAACTTCGTCCCATTGCCGGAACCAAGCCCGTATAATTGATATTGAAATTGAAAGTATAGTTTCAATTTCAATTTCAATTAAAAACTTACAATTTCAATACCGTTATCAATTTTTGATCAAACTATTTTCAATTTCGATTCCATTATCAATTTTTGGGCTAATTATTTTCAATTTCAGTATCATTTAATAATTGAAATTGAAATTGAAAGTGGGTTTCAATGATTAAATGAAATAAGTGAAACAGATGCGCCCTCAGATGCTACATAAACGCTATCTAAGGGTTAATTCTTGCAATGGATTAAACGGATTAGATTAAAATTTGTGTTGCCAATAACTCATGACATCGTTTATGAATCAATAC
This sequence comes from Trissonchulus sp. WLG1_4, assembly GCA_030248245.1. Taxonomy (NCBI): domain Eukaryota; kingdom Metazoa; phylum Nematoda; class Enoplea; order Enoplida; family Ironidae; genus Trissonchulus; species Trissonchulus sp. WLG1_4. The sequence continues at coordinate 26,808 of JASANF010000491.1, forward strand.
AAAATTTCCGATAGCAATTGTTTATAGCACCTACCGCCTGTACACAAAATTTTGTAAGTTAACCTCAACAATAGAGATAAGTTATTAGGCAAACAAATTTTAATCTAATCCGTTTAATTCATTTTAGGAATTGGCCCCAAGATTAGCATCACTAATAGGAAATTAACGCAAACACCAATAGGCCGGCGTAGCTCAGTTAGTAGAGCAATAGAGCCAGAGCGTTATGCTAGAAAACTACCGATGGGTGGTAAAAATCCCCCCTGGCCATTCTTCTGTAGAAGTTTTACCCATATTTAAGAAATAGCGCGTCGGCATATAGCGTCTTCGATAGCGTTTACAGCGCAAATAACGCAAATAGGTTAGCACTCCCAAAAAGCGCTGTAGCGCATATAGCCCCTTTGATAGCGCTTATAGCGCATATAGCGCATGGAAAAAGCGCTATAGCACGAAATGTGCTATTTCGTCATCGCGTATACGCGTTCGTTACCCAAGTCACGATCCAACCACAACAACCACCATAGGGACTCGCGAGCGTGCCTTTGTCCAGCATGCTGGTATGCTTGCTCAAACTTTGGCCTGGTGTAGGCCGTAGGGTGCACGAACAGCGTGGGACGCTAAGAAATTCTGCTGCAATAGGTTCCGAAAAATCCAAGACAGCTTGGACCGTTTCAAAAGAGGAAAACTTTCAGCCAAGTTTGATTTTAAAAGCGTGTTTGCTTTACAAATTGCACTCAAACTAATTTGTGCACAATGAAAGTATACTAAACTATAATCATTCGATATTTTACTAAGAACTTGTATCTATTATCTTCTAAAGTCGATTAATTGTCCATGTATATTTTTTGGATAGTATTAATTAATATGCCTTTACTGTCTGATTCAATAGCCCAATTATTTATCTGTGATAACAGTAATGGTGACTTTTCGGCATTTCCCTACAAATTAAACCACAATTCAAAGGCTGAGGTATTGTGTGAGTCACCGACCGCATATGTTTATGTCGTACTTTTATGCAAACAATCCAAACGAACGATGAAAATCATGATAATTGTCAAGATAAATGAGACTAACCAAAGTGTGGTAGAACCTCCCGTACCTTATATTCCGCCATATGGGGGACCAAAACACATAGCTGGAGCGTTGTACACTTATCTGAACATAAGTAATTTCACTGACGAAAGCAGAAGCAAAAACAATTTTAGTTTTAATATACAAAATCATACTGATGGAATTGTGATTCAGACAAGGTTTTACAATGCATGCGGATGCGCAGACCTGGTGATTATTTTGGGGAAATTTATTTCCATTCAAAACATAGCGGACGAAACATCGGTTACTAGCAGTATTTTAACAACAGTACCAACAACAACAACAACAACAACAACAACAACAACAACAACAACAACAACAACAACAATAACATCACCACCACCACCACCAATAACAACAGCAACAACGACAGCAACAACAGCAACAACAAAAACAACAACACAAACGACAGCAAACAAAGTTACAACAGTGAGGCACACCTCTTTACCAACAGTCGAGGAGACAACCGGTGGAGAAGCAAACAAATCGTCGCAATCACACCCAACAGCTAGAAAAGCAGCAGAGAGCAGCGATAATGAGCTTGATTCCGGTTTCCGGTTTGAATGGTGGTCGATGATGCTCATTGTGATAGCGGTGGGGCTTACTATTTATGCTATCATTGGAGTCGTGTTATATTTTATGAAAAAGAACAAAAGAAATCAGTAGCACAAATGTAAACACCATACAGCGCGAAGCAATTAAAAATTAGAGTATGTACTTTCACTTTGACGACCGCAACATCAGAAACAGTTTCTTATTATTAATCATTATAATAACGGACTAAAATTTTTCATGAACGAACGTTTTATGAAAAAATAAAATGACGCTGAAATAAGTAAGCGTCTGTGTGGAAGAAACCTATAACTTTAAGTAACCTATCACTTTATTCGAGTAAAAAATATGTCTACTAAAACCTTGTACGATAACGCTAAAAACAACAGTCAGTTTCATATTAAAAATACGTACTGTCAATGGAAAAACTCGATAAAAAGCCACTAGTTTGACCACACTACCCAATCCACAATTTGCACCGCGATTCAAAACTTGGCAAGGAAAACCCCCACAACTCAGACCATAGTGGTCAAAACTTACGGGGTACCGGCATAGCCCCACAATTTGCACCCCGATCCAAAACTTGGCAGGGGTTTCATTTACATTTTTGATCCTGGTTTGAAAATAAACCCTATTGCCAAATCACACCGATTTCGTTTTTAAATGCAAATTTTGTCCAATCAGAGTCGTGTTGGGGCTGGCTAGTGAAGCTTTAAACTTAAAAAGTGTTAACATTTTTCTACTTACAATTTTGCTTTTGGCTTTTGGCAATAAAACCTCAGCCGATTTTGACAACCTTGGTGTAAATCGAAGTCAATTGTTGTTATAATTGTACTGCACTAACTCTAAGCTATTGCTACAGCTCTGCGATCAAATCAAATCAATTAAAATTTTTCCTTGCTGAACATCACATCAAATCATAACTTCTAAAAAAATTTAGTTTTGAATTTTGATGTTCTTATATAGTGTTACAATTTTTGTGCAGATCAAATTTACACATTAGTGTGGGTTCTCCTGCCCTACAGCTCAACTAAGGATTATGGAGCTTCAATTTGGCACATCACGTGATGAATACCCAACCGGGAGCTATATAAAACTTGACTTGTTTAGGTAATCTAATCAGCTGAACTGCAACTTGTTTTTTTAAAAAGTGTAGATCTTTGTGTATAGTGGCCCAATTTTGAACCTACTCACACAACAAAATCTATGCTTCCCTAAGCAATGCGCAAAAATTTACCTTTTTTCCATCGCATAAATAGTATTTTCTTCTTGGTCTCATTAGGAATTTGGATTGCGCCGCCAGCAATCAGCTTTATGTGCATCAGATACAGCAAACGTTGCACTCCATTGCTAGCCTTCAACTATGGCAAGCGCACGGCTTTTGTGTTAATACTCTAGAATGAGGTACATTTTGCCTGAGCGATGGCGCAATTTTCTCACAAATTCTCACCTTTGAGCGCTTATAACTCAATAACGGTGCGTCCTAGACCCTTAATCGCCTGACCATGCTTTATTCACCATTCATTTTTCTATCGAACGGTAGTTTCGCGATCTCTCTACGATGGATGTAACTGGAACAATGGTCAAACAAGCTAAGTTTTCGGCAAAAGTATTCATTAAGTATCAAGCATACACATTGAAGTACATTGGCCCGAGGCCATCGTAAACCTATTGGGCCACTGAAAGGTTTATTTCTTAATTTGCATGTTTTCCATGAAAAGCATATTCTGGTTACAGCCATTGAAACTGCAAAATCTCAGCTTAAAGTTTTCGGCAGTCGGAATTTGAAAGGTAGATTCATTACTTACTTAATAATCTTAAATAAAAATCTTAAATAAAGATAAATTACAGAACTTCCTGTTTGCTCATGCATAATTGCAAATTTATCTTTCAAGCTCTGTTGCAAATAAGTTATGACAGTTTGAAAGAACACAATACCATCGTTGATTTCTAACATATCATGATTATTGAAGCATCAGAACTGACTGGCCGAGTTGTTTAGTCTGTTAGGTTCGCAACCTAGAGGGGATGTCGTCGATTCCTAGTCGAGCGCTTTTTGTCAGACTTTTGCATTTTCAAACTACATCTCACAAACCACTAAAGCAGCAACACACTGATTTTACAAGGCATTTTAATAGTGACAGATGAATAGCTAAGGTAAAAGACGTGCAAAACACACTCCGCACATTGACACTTTAACGCTAGCACTGTGTTAAGATATCAGAATCAAAATTAAAGACCTGTTGGGCTGTGGCCCAACAGAAAAAACTAAAAGGTACATATCAGAATCAGGCTACCTGCAGTGAGATGCTCTGGGCCCGATTTATGGAAGCGAAATGTTCGTCATCAGAAATGTTCGTCATCGAAAATGTTCGTCATCAAAAATTTTGGATTGATGGAAACATTTTTGATGACGAACATATTGTTAATTTATAACAAATTTGCTTTTTCAACAGCGAGTTCGTCATCGAAAAAGAAAATGTTCGTCATCGAAAAAACAAATGTTCGTCATCGAAAAAACAAATGTTCGTCATCGAAAAACAAATGTTCGTCATCGAAAAAGCAAATGTTCGTCATAGAAAATGTTCATTATTGAAAATTTTAGGCGTTAAAAATTAGATCAGTGGTTCTAAGTCTAAACCTTCTGAATTAGAACGTTTTCATTAAAGTCTAAATTCTCTAATAATAATAATAAAGGTATGAATGAACGAAGGTATGAATTAAACGGCCATTCTGCCGTTAGTTGGTCCCAATATCCATACGGCAGTACGGTTATTTTAACAATTAATATAAAAAATTGGTATTAAAAATACTTTTAATTTCAATTTTTTTATTAATATTAATATTAGAAAATATAATAATATAATAAATTAATATTTTGCGCTGCTGTGCTATTTACATTAATATTTAATTAATAATAAATAAGTTTGGCTATTTATATTAATATTAAAATTACAGCCAGCTGCTTATGTACCTATAGACGTTCGTAGTTGAAAATTTCAACAGAGGTACCCAGCTCCGTTGAAATGTTCGTCATCGAAAAAATTTTCGATGACGAGCTTTTGTCATTTAGAACATAATAATGTTTAAAAGACCAAAGCTCGTCATCGAAAAATTTCTCGATACGAACATTTTCGATGACGAACTTTCGATGACGAACATTTGTCTTTTGATAAATCACCGTTGAAAAAACAAATGTTCATCATCGAAAATGTTTCGATCAATCAAAATTTTCGATGACGAACATTTTCGATGACGAACATTTGTCTTTTCAATAATGAACATATATTTTCGATGACGAACATTTGGTTTTTCGATGACGAACATTTGGTTTTTCGATGACGAACATTTTTGATGACGAACATTTGTTTTTCGATGACGAACAATTTTGATGACGAACATTTTCGATGACCAACATTTTCGATGACGAACTTTTGATGACGAACATTTTCGATGACGAACATTTTGTTTCGATAAATCGGGCCCTGGGCCCGATTTATCGAAGCGAAATGTTCGTCATCAGAAATGTTCGTCATCGAAAATGTTCGTCATCAAAAATTTTGGATTGATGGAAACATTTTTGATGACGAACATAACACTAAATTATAACAAATGTTCGTCATCGAAAATGTTCGTCATCGAAAATGTTCGTCATCGAAAATGTTCGTCATCGAAAAAGCAAATGTTTGTCATCGAAAAAGCAAATGTTCGTCATCAAAAATGTTCGTCATCGAGAAAGCAAATGTTCGTCATCGAAAAAACAAATGTTTGTCATCGAAAAATTTTCAACAGTGAACATTTCAACGGATGTCTCGAGTTCCGTTGAAATGTTCGATATTGAAATAATAATCATGTTCTAAAAGACAAAAGCTCGTCATCGAGAAAATTTTCGATGACGAACATTTGTGATGACGAACTTTCGATGACGAACATTTTTGATGACGAACATTTTCGATGACGAACATTTCTGATGACGAACAAATCGTTTCGATAAATCGGGCCCTGGGCATTAAAGGGTTAAGTATATTTTTATACTTCTTCGTGCTTGAAGGTAATCGCCAATTTTAACGTTAATCTAGGTTAGGTCATTCTATCAGACTCGAGGGGGATCTGATATGTATCTTTTAGTTTTTTCTGTTGGGCACAGCAAAGGTGTTAATTTTGATTCTGATATCTTAACAAGTGCTAGGTTAAAGTGTCAATGTGCGGAGTGTGTTTTGCACGTCTTTTACTTTAGTATTTTCATCTGTCACTATTAAAATGCTTGTAAAATCAGTGTGTTGCTGCTTTAAGGGTTTCTAATATAGTTTGAAATGAAAAGTCTGAAAAAAGCGCTGAGTAGAATAACGACATCCTCTAGGTTGGAACTAAAGACTAAAAACTCGGGAGTCAGTTTGATGCTTCAATAATCATGATATGTTAGAAATCAGATGGTATTGTGTTCTTTCAAATGTCATAACTTTATTTGCAAAGAGTTGAAAGATAATAATTATGATGAGCAAAAGGAAGTTATGTAATTTATTTTTTTTAAGATTTTTATTTAAGATTATTAATTAAGTAATGAATCTCTTCAAATTCGACTGCCGAAAACTTTAAGCTGAGATTTTGCAGTTTCAATGGCTGTAACAGATTATGCTTTTCATGGAAAACATGCAAATTAAGAAATAAACCTTTCACTGGCCCAATAGGTTTACGATGGCCTCGGGCCAATGTACTTAAATGTGTATGCTTGATACTTAATGAATACTTTTGCCGAAAACTTAGCTTGTTTGACCATTGTTCCAGTTACATGCATCGTAGAGAGATCGCGAAACTACCGTTCGATAGAAAAATGAATGGTGAATAAAGCATGGTCAGGCGATTAAGGGTCTAGGACGCACCGTTTTTGAGTTATAAGCGCTCAAATTTGTGAGAAAATTGCGCCATCGCTCAGGCAAAATGTACCTCATTCTAGAGTATTAACACAAAAGCCGTGCGCTTGCCATAGTTGAAGGCTAGCAATAGAGTGCAACGTTTGCTGTATCTGATGCACATAAAGCTGATTGCTGGCGGCGCAATCCAAATTCCTAATGAGACCAAGAAGAAAATACTATTTATGCGATGGAAAAAAGGTAAATTTTTGCGCATTGCTTAGGGAAGCATAGATTTTGTTGTGTGAGTAGGTTCAAAATTGGGCCACTATACACAAAGATCTACACTTTTAAAAAAAAACAATTTGCAGTTCAGCTGATTAGATTACCTAAACAAGTCAAGTTTTATATAGCCCCCGTTTGGGTATTCATCACGTGATGTGCCAAATTGAAGCTCCATAATCCTTAGTTGAGCTGTAGGGCAGGAGAACCCACACTAATGTGTAAATTTGATCTGCACAAAAATTGTAACACTATATAAGAACATCAAAATTCAAAACTAAATTTTTTTTAGAAGTTATGATTTGATGTGATGTTCAGCAAGGAAAAATTTTAATTGATTTGATTTGATCGCAGAGCTGTAGCAATAGCTTAGAGTTAGTGCAGTACAATTATAACAACAATTGACTTCGATTTACACCAAGGTTGTCAAAATCGGCTGAGGTTTTATTGCCAAAAGCCAAAAGCAAAATTGTAAGTAGAAAAATGTTAACACTTTTTAAGTTTAAAGCTTCACTAGCCAGCCCCAACACGACTCTGATTGGACAAAATTTGCATTTGAAAACGAAATCGGTGTGATTTGGCAATAGGGTTTATTTTCAAACCAGGATCAAAAATGTAAATGAAACCCCTGCCAAGTTTTGGATCGGGGTGCAAATTGTGGGGCTATGCCGGTACCCCGTAAGTTTTGACCACTATGGTCTGAGTTGTGGGGGTTTTCCTTGCCAAGTTTTGAATCGCGGTGCAAATTGTGGATTGGGTAGTGTGGTCAAACTAGTGGCTTTTTATCGAGTTTTTCCATTGACAGTACGTATTTTTAATATGAAACTGACTGTTGTTTTTAGCGTTATCGTACAAGGTTTTAGTAGACATATTTTTTACTGGAATAAGTGATAGGTTACTTAAAGTTATAGGTTTCTTCCACACAGACGCTTACTTATTTCAGCTTCATTTTATTTTTTCATAAAATGTTCGTTCATGAAAAATTTTAGTCCGTTATTATAATGATTAATAATAAGAAACTGTTTCTGATGTTGCGGTCGTCAAAGTGAAAGTACATACTCTAATTTTTAATTGCTTCGCGCTGTATGGTGTTTACATTTGTGCTACTGATTTCTTTTGTTCTTTTTCATATAATATAACACGACTCCAATGATAGCATAAATAGTAAGCCCCACCGCTATCACAATGAGCATCATCGACCACCATTCAAGCCGGAAACCGGAATCAAGCTCATTATCGCTGCTTTCTGCTGCTTTTCTAGCTGTTGGGTGTGATTGCGACGATTTGTTTGCTTCTCCACCGGTTGTCTCCTCGACTGTTGGTAAAGAGGTGTGCCTCACTGTTGTAACTTTGTTTGCTGTCGTTTGTGTTGTTGTTTTTGTTGTTGCTGTTGTTGCTGTCGTTGTTGCTGTTGTTGTTGTTGGTGGTGGTGGTGATGTTATTGTTGTTGTTGTTGTTGTTGTTGTTGTTGTTGTTGTTGTTGTTGTTGTTGTTGTTGTTGGTACTGTTGTTAAAATACTGCTAGTAACCGATGTTTCGTCCGCTATGTTTTGAATGGAAATAAATTTCCCCAAAATAATCACCAGGTCTGCGCATCCGCATGCATTGTAAAACCTTGTCTGAATCACAATTCCATCAGTATGATTTTGTATATTAAAACTAAAATTGTTTTTGCTTCTGCTTTCGTCAGTGAAATTACTTATGTTCAGATAAGTGTACAACGCTCCAGCTATGTGTTTTGGTCCCCCATATGACGGAATATAAGGTACGGGAGGTTCTACCACACTTTGGTCAGTCTCATTTATCTTGACAATTATCATGATTTTCATCGTTCGTTTGGATTGTTTGCATAAAAGTACGACATAAACATATGCGGTCGGTGACTCACACAATACCTCAGCCTTTGAATTGTGGTTTAATTTGTAGGGAAATGCCGAAAAGTCACCATTACTGTTATCACAGATAAATAATTGGGCTATTGAATCAGACAGTAAAGGCATATTAATTAATACTATCCAAAAAATATACATGGACAATTAATCGACTTTAGAAGATAATAGATACAAGTTCTTAGTAAAATATCGAATGATTATAGTTTAGTATACTTTCATTGTGCACAAATTAGTTCGAGTGCAATTTGTAAAGCAAACACGCTTTTAAAATCAAACTTGGCTGAAAGTTTTCCTCTTTTGAAACGGTCCAAGCTGTCTTGGATTTTTCAGAACCTATTGCAGCAGAATTTCTTAGCGTCCCACGCTGTTCGTGCACCCTACGGCCTACACCAGGCCAAAGTTTGAGCAAGCATACCCAGCATGCTGGACAAAGGCACGCTCGCGAGTCCCTATGGTGGTTGTTGTGGTTGGATCGTGACTTGGGTAACGAACGCGTATACGCGATGACGAAATAGCACATTTCGTGCTATAGCGCTTTTTCCATGCGCTATATGCGCTATAAGCGCTATCAAAGGGGCTATATGCGCTATAGCGCTTTTTGGGAGTGCTAACCTATTTGCGTTATTTGCGCTGTAAACGCTATCGAAGACGCTATATGCCGATGCGCTATTTCTTAAATATGGGTAAAACTTCTACAGAAGAATGGCCAGGGGGGATTTTTACCACCCATCGGTAGTTTTCTAGCATAACGCTCTGGCTCTATTGCTCTACTAACTGAGCTACGCCGGCCTATTGGTGTTTGCGTTAATTTCCTATCAGTGATGCTAATCTTGGGGCCAATTCCTAAAATGAATTAAACGGATTAGATTAAAATTTGTTTGCCTAATAACTTATCTCTATTGTTGAGGTTAACTTACAAAATTTTGTGTACAGGCGGTAGGTGCTATAAACAATTGCTATCGGAAATTTTGTATTGATTCATAAACGATGTCATGAGTTATTGGCAACACAAATTTTAATCTAATCCGTTTAATCCATTGCAAGAATTAACCCTTAGATAGCGTTTATGTAGCATGTGAGGGCGCATCTGTTTCACTTATTTCATTTAATCATTGAAACCCACTTTCAATTTCAATTTCAATTATTAAATGATACTGAAATTGAAAATAATTAGCCCAAAAATTGATAATGGAATCGAAATTGAAAATAGTTTGATCAAAAATTGATAACGGTATTGAAATTGTAAGTTTTTAATTGAAATTGAAATTGAAACTATACTTTCAATTTCAATATCAATTATACGGGCTTGGTTCCGGCAATGGGACGAAGTTTTGTCTGTATACCTGTTTGTGCATGTAATATGTGTTAGTGAACAGCCACGATTGAAACGTAATTGATATTGAAAATATTGGCTTTCAATTATTATTTTCAATTGAGCGCAGGCCTGTGTATCTTTATAACACGCATTGGCGAGTGTGGTTTTTACAAAATTTGCGTACCTATTTGCGTTCCTTGCAACTGCTCGGTTGCCACTTGCCAGTAACTTAATTCTTTCATGATTAATACTGCGAAATTTACATGTCACCATTTTTAAGTACCAAATTTTGCAAATACTTTTGCACGACACTTTTTTTGCATTTCTGAACGTTGAAAACTGTCAAGAAAATGTGTTCAGTATTAGCATTATTACTAGCAAGAGTACATAATGGGAAGAGTATGACACTCTTCCCATCGGCCAGCTTGGCAGCGCGGTAGATGCGTTGCACAATAAGGGCCAAAAAGGGTCCCAAACGGGACCCGGTCCCAAATGGGTACCTGGTACCCAAACGGGCCCTCCAGGTACCCAAACGGGCCCTCCAGGTACCCAAATGGGACCCAGGTACCCAAACGGGACCCAGGTACCCAAATGGGCCCTCCAGGTACCCAAATGGGACCCCAACAAATCTGATTGGCTGATGGGGGTACCCAAACGGGACCCAGGTACCCAAACGGGACCCAAGTACCCAAACGGGACCCTGGTACCCAAATGGGACCTCTTTTCGAAGCCAACAGCCAATCAGATTGTAGCTGCCTTTAGCTCCGCCTACAATCAAGCTACCGTAATCCCTAGTGCAGCAGGGGATTGTAGGGCTGTCGATTTGCGTGCGTGCCGCAAGAACAGGGCTACATAAGGTATACCATTTATAATTAAGATCGATGTATTTCAAGCATAATTCTGGTAAATTTATTTAACCAAAACCGTAGAGCCCAAAACGGCATAAAATGGCAAAAATTTAGCATTTTGAACGTCTGATTTAAAAAATAATTTCCATCAGTTTACCATTTTATTCCTAAATTTTTCAACAAAATTGAAAGTGAAGGCATATACACATAATTAGGGTCGATTCATAGGTACATACATACTACATACTACAAACATCATACATGTCACTACCACTTACCAGTCCATTTTAATACGCCATAAACAGCCTTTGTTGCTAAAAATGCGAAAACAAAAGAAAAACAGCATTATGCGCAACGTTATATGGGCTGCTGCACTAGGGATTACGGTAGCTTGATTGTAGGCGGAGCTAAAGGCAGCTACAATCTGATTGGCTGTTGGCTTCGAAAAGAGGTCCCATTTGGGTACCAGGGTCCCGTTTGGGTACTTGGGTCCCGTTTGGGTACCCCCATCAGCCAATCAGATTCGTTGGGGTCCCATTTGGGTACCTGGAGGGCCCATTTGGGTACCTGGGTCCCGTTTGGGTACCTGGGTCCCATTTGGGTACCTGGAGGGCCCGTTTGGGTACCAGGTACCCATTTGGGACCGGGTCCCGTTTGGGACCCTTTTTGACCGTTATTGTGCAACGCATCTACCGCGCTGCCAAGCTGGCCGATGGGAAGAGTGTCATACTCTTCCTTACTAGGGATGTCGCGGATATCCGCAACTTTTTGGCATCCGCCTCCGCATCCGCATCCGTAAAAATTTTATGCGGATGTGCGGGCATATGCCACTAAAATTGCGGAAATTTAGACGGCAATTTTGATTCTTGGCATGTAGGGTACCAATGTTAGGTCTAAAAACAGTGGATTCATTCATTCTGGGCTTTTTCGCCTCCTTGTTGGTTGCAAATTGCTCTTGTTAAAGTAGGTTTCACCCTGGTAAAAAAACTGATTTTGCGGACATATTCGAACTATCTAACGGTGGAATGGAGCCTGCACCAAATCGGGTTAACCCTATCATGCCCAGTACTGTTATTTAGCTAGAATTCTAGTTAATAGTTAAATCATTTAACTAGCCAAAGTTGAGTAGTTAACCTAGACGAATTTAACTATTAACTATTAGCTATTAAGTTAAAAGATTCAAATATTTTAACTAGGAAAGTAGTACGCTGGGGTGGGTACGTACTCGTTGCTAGCCTGTCTGCTGCTGTTTCAAGGTCATATTACTGCC
>JASANF010000494.1:0-13337 GCA_030248245.1 Trissonchulus sp. WLG1_4
ACAAGGAAGAATGGAAACGAGTGGCCGAGTCCATCATGAAGATTGGCATTCGCGCCAAATTTGAGCAGAATCAAACTGCCCGGGAGTGCCTGCTGGGGACAAATAATGACGCATCATTGCTGAAGCTTCCCAGTATGACACCCTATTTGGCATCGGTCGGGACATCAACGACAAACTGGCGGAAAATGAAGAAACTTGGCTTGGACTGAACATTATGGGCAACTTGCTAATGCAATTGCGTGAACAATTAGCCAATGGAGACCTGTAGACAATCATATGCACCTACACTATTGTATTCTCCTACTATATACTGTATGTGCCCTATTGTATGCACCTATTGTATTCTAATATTGTATGCACCTATAGTATTATCCTATTGTATGCTCCTATTGTATGCACCTATAGTATTATCCTATTGTATGCTCCTATTATTGTATGCTGCTACTTATACTTTGTCTATATAATAATTAAAAAATATTATCTTTTGTTTTGTATTATATGCCTTGCTACTATACTATTGTGTGACTATATTAATACATGAAAAAAATCTACTTGTGTGTGTGTCCTTTGGCTTAGCTTATATTGTATGGCTTGCTACTATACTTTGTATTGTGTGACTATTAATAAATGAAAAAAAAAATCTACTTGTGTGTGTGTCCTTTGGCTTAGGCTTAGGTTAGGATTTAGTATTTAAGTAGGATAGGATTCAGTTGATCAGTCAGTCTGTATCGTTCCGTCGTCCAAGCATGTTGCGTAAAATTGCCAGTGAGACTCGCGATCAGCGAGATTGTCCTGAATGGTGGTTATACCGCCGTGGTCGTGTAACTTCATCATATTTTGGTCGTATTGCAACAGCCAGGACAGATAGTGTTCAACAGAAAATCGCTAATGATATTCAAAAACAACCCTCCTCTTGTGCTACACCGGTGGCTTGTCAGGTGGGAATTTTTGAGGAGGAAAATGCCAAGACTGCGTATGTAGAAAAATTAAAAACAGACTACAATATGAATGTTACAATTACACCTATTGGTATTTGTGTGCCAGTCTGGGCAAAACACCTCGGAACTTCCCCTGATGGTCTAGTTACTGACCTCGGTACCGGAGCTACTTGGATATTGGAGGTGAAATGTCTATTTGATAAAGAATGTCATGCAAGACATATTGACAAAATAATGGAGGATAGAGGGTCGCGGTTTTATTGTCGACGATTAACCGACAATTCATTGGAACTGAAAAAATCTCATGCTTACTATAAACAAATTTTGGGTCAGCTTGCAATTACTAAATTAAATATGGCCCATCTCGTAATTTATGCCCCCCGGACCGGTGAAATGAAGATTGTTCCAGTGGAATATGATGATGAAGAATGGCAGAAACTTAAGAAAAAATTGGATTCGTTCTATGACAGATTCCTAAAAATGGAAGAACCTATGGATGTAAGTTTAATTAATTGTATTAGTACTAGAGATGTTATCGGGGATGAGGACCCACGCCAATGGGTGATATATGATGGGTACTTATGTAGATTGTATCAGTTTATGTACCCTAGCGAAACCCAGATTTCGCTGGGGTTTTTTAAAATTTAACCAAAAGTTATGCCAGTCGGACAAAATGAACACCACTGACATGCCGCAAGTGCATTTTAACATGTCACACATTGAGACACATTTCCTAGAGGATTCCAAAAATGTCCATCGCAAGAGTACATTTACTCTGCGACGGGACCAGGTTTTCAAAATAATTTCCCAAAAGGCCTTTTTCCAACACTTGTCCCGTGAGTGGGAGGGGGGTAGCCGGTGGCGGATTTTCTACCGCCATCATGAAGTGGTTGGGGTTCTTGGGTTTGAATGCGAACCCACCCACTTCATGCGAGTGGTGGTTGAGGTGAGGGAGTACGGCATTTTTGTCGTAACTGCCTTCCCCGACTACTACCGCCATTAATAGACGGTGTCCCCCCAGTACGTACCAATGCATTAAAAAAAAGAAAAAAACACACACACACACAACACACCCACACACACACACACAACACACACAACACACACAAAATTTAAAAAAATAATAATAAATCTTGAAAAATAAATGCATGAATAAAAAATTTAAAATATATAAAAATTTAAAATAATTTATGGAAAATAAATGCATGAAAAAAAATTAAAATAAATAATAAAAAAATAAATAAAAAATAATACAAAAAATAAAATAAAAAAACACACACACAACACACCCACACACACACACACAACACACACAACACACACAAAAAAAAAAAAAAAAACAAAAAAAAAAAAAAAAAAAAAAAAATTTAAAAAAAAAAAAATAATAAAAAATAAAAAAAAAAATAAAAAAAAAAAAAAAAAAAAAAAAAAAAAAAAAAAAAAATAAAAAAAAAATAAAAAAAAAAAAAAAAAAAAAAAAAAAAAAAAAAAACAAAAAAAAAAAAAAAAAAAAAAAAATAAAAATAAATAATAAAAAAATAAATAAAAAAAATAAAAAAAAATTAAAATAAAAACACACACACACACACACACAATACCACGTCGTACTAGCCAAGAGTTTAATCAAGGCTTGATTAAACTCGGTACCTGATGAGTCCCTTAGGCAAGGACGAAACGTGGTACACACAATAAATGTATTTTAGTGTAAGCATTAAGCCAAGCAACATTTAACCTATATAAAGGGTAAATTTTCGCTGATACCGTCAGTCTGTATGATGCAGTCGTTGCGAACACACGCGTTTAAATTCTTCTCTGAGCTACATGTAGAACCAGTATTACCCTATTTGGTTAAGTGGAAAGTACTGCGACCGTACAAAGCTCAGGTGATACGTGCTAAACAACCTTTTGACGCCAACCAGACATTGGTTAGGTTTATTCTAAACGGAGAACTATTTGATTTTGAGGCATTTAAAAAAGCCTTGCAATTAACGGAACAATTAGATCTACTAAATCTACTGGGACAAGCACCTGACATGTTCTACACATGGAGTATTGATTCAGTGTCTGAAAAATTTAATACTATTGCTGAGGTCATTGCCGATTTGAAGAAAAATGTGAACCATCCTTGTCTACATAGGGACATTACTATTTCTACTTTGCTGGATTGTACAGTTTGTCATAAATGGAAATTTCAAGAATGTATATTAACTTATTGCTAATTTGTTGATTTTAGATACAATGAATCAGCTAATTGAAAACTCGAGTCTATTCTGCAATGAACTGAAACTACATCCAACACTCTTGGTGTACTGTGGTATTGACGAAGCCTTGAAAGTACCCTTCGAAGCAAACTTTGACCTAATACGCATCATCATCAGACGTGGACCTGAAGCCCTAACTACATTGAAAACTGCGCTCAAGATTACTGGTCAAACGGAACTTTACCAACTATTGACCAACGATACGCGAACGTGCTATACGTGGAACATACTTGAAACGACCCAATCAACGGAGACTTTTGTGACATTTAAAGAAGCTCTTACCTCTCTGAAATCCGTCATTGATTCCAATACTGTTTGTAATCACAGGCACATTCGAATTTTAAAATTTTCCGGGAGCCACATATTAAGAGAGTGGAATTTCCCAGAGTGTCTCTTTAAAAACTAAAGATGCTGACCACACAGAGTCTAGTGAGTACCATTAACACTTTTGTTCGACCTATCAGTGAAGGTGTTGATGCGTTCGACAAACTAGTGGAAGCTACTCTGATCATTCTTACGCTAGCCACTACTATTTTTATAACGAGTCAAAGCGTGGGTACCTCCATTGCTTGTCAGGTACCTGTAGAGCACGCTCAGGCCGCGGAAGTGAAATTTATTGAAAATGAGTGTTACTTTAACGCGAAACCTATTACCCGGCTATACAATGACTACAATGATTTTGTTTACATTTACCCCTACTTGGGGTGGATACTACTACTACAATTTGGTTCAATTCTGATCGGACAAGCTATCTGGAGACACTACCGAAGAAACTTACGAAACCACAGAAATTTGGTGCTTAGATTCTGTATTTGTCGAGCTATTATAATGTTTGCCATTGTAACTAATATGGTGCTTATTGGTTATGCTCTAGAACCTATTATAATGAGAAAACAATATAATTTATCCGTATTTGCTACAAAAGTTACTTGCACTACAAAATACTATTCTATTGGTAATGTAAATAAACGAAGCATACCATGTTTACTACCACTTAATCATTATTTTTGGAAATTCTATGCTCTAATGTTTATGTGGCTTGCTATGCTTGTTCTCTGTTGTATAGTATGTACCGCAATGATTGTAAAATCTATAAAAGTAAATAATACTAACCTAGCTAAATACTTTATGTATGAATTGCCTACTGTTAGTACTTGTTGAATGACCTATGAATGCAATGTACATGTAATGTTGAATAAAAAATTTATGAAAAACGTGTTGAATGATAAAAAAGATAATAAATAAGTATTGAATAACCTGAAAATAGAAAACTAAACAGAAAAAATGATGAGAATATATAAGTCAATGAATAACCTGAAAACTAAAAATATACACACGCACACACACATTACTTGAAATAAGACCAATGGGTGCGGGGCTAGGACTCAAGAATGCTTAGTAGATAAAATTACCAACAAGTCAATAGAAATTTCTAGCCACTCTAGTAATTGGAGTGTGTTGTACTAAACTTGTCATATCTGGTCTTAGCGTAGGAATTGAGCTTAGCTGAGGATATCATCTTGTAGTACACATGCTAGGCTACAAGATGATCTATTGATCACCTAAATCTACCCAGTAACGACTAAGAAATCTTTCATGTGGTGTAGGAAAATTAGCATAGGGTTTACTAAAAACAGGTATACCTACCCATAGCGTAGGAGTTTAGCTAGGCTGAGGATATCAACTTGTAGTACACAAAATTTGCTATAAGATGACCTATTGATCATATTGATTGGATCTATAACCGCTGAGAAATCTTCCATGCCCGTAAAATGTGCGGTGTCAACATAGGAAAATTACTACCCAAGGCTTAAAAATTGAGGGGCTTGTACTAAAACAGGTATATCTGGGGTTAGCGTAGGAATTGAGCTTAGCTTTTTATATCAACTTGTACTACATAAAATTATCTACAATATGACCTATTGATCACCTAAATCCACTCAGTAACGGCTGAGAAATCTTCCATGCCCGTAAAATGTGCGGTGTCAACATAGGAAAATTACTACACAAGGCTTAAAAATTGAGGGGCTTGTACTAAAACAGGTATATCTGGGGTTAGCGTAGGAATTAAGCTTAGCTTTTTATATCAACTTGTACTACACATAATTATCTACAATATGACCTATTGATCGTGTTGATCTGACCTACTACGGCTGAGAAATCGTCCATGCCCGTAAAATGTGCGGTGTCAACATAGGAAAAACTACCGTAAGACAACTAGCCAGGCAGCTGTTACACACACACACACACACAATTGCACTACATATTTTAGTCTTTTGAAAAATTCACCACATTACGTACTGAAAATTTGCAAAATTTTAAAATATAATTAAGAGTTAATTAAATAGAAAATTAAGATTTAATTACATAAAATTATTAATTAAAAATATTATAAAAATTTTTAATAAAAAAAATTTAATTTTCAGCAATGCAAAAAATTTGCAATAAATTAAGAAAATTTTTCAGTAATACTTGCATAATTTAAAATAATTTTGAAAAAATATTAGTAATAAAAATTTGTATGTTATAATAACTTTGAAAAAATAGTTGACAGCTAAAAATAAATTGAAAAAAAAATAGTTGACAGCGTCAGCTGTCATGCCAGCCAGTCAGCCAGCTAGTGGCATCTATTTAAACGCCCTAGGCTATACACGTGTTTATTGCAACCGCATTACGTAATTCACAAAAAAACAAAACTAAAAATTGTAAAATAGTAAGAAATTAAACATGTAAAAATTATTAACATTAAAAATTGAAAAATTTTTAAAATTTAAAAATTTATATTAAAAAAATTAAAATTTAAATTTAAAAATTTACGGAATTTAAGGCTCCTCCCCACCCAATTCGCTAGACTGGAGCTAGACTGGAGCCAGACTGGAGCTTACACGTTAAAGATAGCGGCTCCTCCCCACCCGGCTCCTCCCTACCCAATCTGCCCTGAGATACTCGCACTATACTACTAGCATTCAAACCGTTAGTAACCGTGTAACCGTTTAGAAGGATGATAACCGTGTAACCGTTTCTGGTCGATTCATACTTATGTGCGGAAATTGGAACGGACGGACAAACGCATGAACGGACGTCCAGACAAACTGAACAGCAAAATGGCTATTTAATTCGTACTTTCGTTCGCTTAGCCGGGTGCCCGTTTGCCCTTAGTCGCATGTCCGCGCATCCGTACTTAACGGCACAATTAACTTTGTTCGCATTGTTCGACACAGTAGTCAGTTCAATTATGTCGATATTCGCGGGCATACGGACAAACAAACTTACGGCTCAAAAGTATGAATCGCATATTTGTCCGCATCTGTATGTATGTAGTACATATGTTCCAATGTCCGTTTGCCCTAAAAAGTATGAATTGAAAAAACGGACAAAATGGCTTTGTCCGCGTGCCCTATATTCGTTTATCTGTATGCCCTACCTACTGAAGCACGAATCGACCCTGCGGTTAATATCCATACACCTACACGCAGTTAAGTAGTAGCCTTCAAGAATAACCGTGTACATGGATAGTGATTTTGTAACCGGGCGCAGCCCAGCCCTACTCAGTAATCACTTCATGTAGGTAAATGTCTATAACATAAATGCATGTCAACAGTATGAATTTTGTATTCAACGAAATTTATGGTGTTGAAAATACCTCTTTAGTTTTAGGCAAAAGCTACCATCCATTAAGACAAGAGTATAATTAAAGCGTGTTTCTCAGTCATAACTTTTTCTCAAGCGCGCACCGATATCAGAGTTAAGCCTGCTTCATACTCGTCCTCAAGTTTTGTCCTTGTCCCTATCCCCATTAGTGTTCGATTTCACGTTTGCGTTTTGTCCTTGAATTCGAAAAATGTTCCTGAGATTACACATAGATCAAAAGATCTCGATTTTGAGACAAAGAAAAGATTTTCGAAATATTCTTATGAAGCAGCGCATTGGGCTACATTTTCAACCCAAATTGTCATTGACTTCGCGTAGGACCGGGCTCAGTGGCACAGCTGGACGATCTTGATCCGACGAGCTATCAGGCCTGAAGTTCGAGTTTAAGTTCAAGTTCCTGAGTTCCATAAGAAATGTCTGTCTTGGTCTTTAAGGTGGCGCTCCGGATAGATAGATATATAGATAGATAGTTTATTGCACCAGACAATGTAGAAATACACAACAACGCAAACGTAGCGCAAACAACAAAATACTGGATCAACTACACACAAAAAAAAATACAAAAAAAGCTATGGCAAATTAAATAAAGACGTACTGCTTGCAGGCACGGGCTGGGCCGATTATCCGGCTACTAGAGCCCTGCCTTTTAGATATGAAGATAAATCAATACTACGGAGTTGATTTTTAAACGATGATAGGGAAGATGCATTTACCACTTCTCAGGTAATGCGTTCCAAATGGGCACCACACGGTTTGCGAAAAAATATTTTCGTAAATCAAGCCTAGATCTAGTGATAAATAGCTTTTTGCTGTGACCTCTGGTAATACTGGAATTCGGTTGCAAAATAAAAAAACTCGTGAATATTCAAGCTAACATAGCCATAAAACATTTTGTAAACTGCTTCAAGATCCCTATACGTTCTTCTAAGCTCGAGTGATTCCATCTTTAGTTTGGCTAGCCGATCAACGTAGGATAAATTTCCTAGATCGGAAGTCGACGTGTGAAATTTCGTTGAACTTTTTCTATTAGATCGATGTCTTTTAAGAATTGTGGGTTCCATACATACTTCGCTGGCATACTCGAGTTTGCTACGACAAAAACTATTGTAGACATTAATTAAAAAGGCCGGCGAGCGGCAACTAAACGCTCGAAAAATTGAGTTTATTATTTTAAAACCTTTAGCAGCTAAAATTTG
This sequence comes from Trissonchulus sp. WLG1_4, assembly GCA_030248245.1. Lineage (NCBI taxonomy): Eukaryota > Metazoa > Nematoda > Enoplea > Enoplida > Ironidae > Trissonchulus > Trissonchulus sp. WLG1_4. Next base: position 8,047 of record JASANF010000494.1, read on the forward strand.
GCAATGTGCAGAAAAGTGTAAATTATCGCTAAAAGTTACACCAAGATCACAAATAGAAGCAACTTGCACAAGTGCAGTGTCGGCTAATTTGTAAATGTTACGGTGATTTTCGTGACCAAGATGCATGATAGAACATTTTTCAAGAGCTAAGTTTAACTGCATTTTCTGTGCCCACTTTTGAATATTAGACAAGTCTTGCTGAAAGAAGCTGTTAGTTTTAGAACTTTTTATGTACAGTTTGGCATCATCAGCGTACAATTTTAAACTTGAATGGTAAACTACATTTTCAAGATCATTTATAAAAATTAAAAACAAAACAGGTCCAAGAAGACTTCCTTAAGGTACACCCGAAACAACGGTTGAAAATTCCGATAGGTGTCCATCGATACAAACAGTTTGTCGGCAATCTATTAAATAGTTCCGTAACCATTGCAATAAATCGCTGTCTAATCCCATATTTGATAATTTTTGTAATAATTTTACGTGAGAGACACTGTCAAAAGCTTTTGCAATGTCTAAGTAAGCCACATCTATCAGCTCGTGTCTATCAAGTGCTGCGGTCCAATCATTTAAGCAAGACAGCAATTGAAAAGTAGTCGATCGTTTTTCTAGAAAACCGAATTGGTTTGGACTTATTAGTTTGTTAATAGAAAGATGACTAGTTAGTTCATATCGAATGATAGATTCCATAATTTTACTATAACTGACTTTGGGCAGTAAAGGTTTTCAGTCATATGGCAAAATCCTCAAATCGATTTTCCAAAAAATTGTATATGGCTTTTGTTACTTTTGATAACGGTTTTCCGCAGATAATAGGTGACTGCAACTTTTTAAAAAGTCGTTTGTGTAGGCAATTGTAAAAAAAATTTCAAATTACGTTGAGCGATATTGACAAAAATTCACTATTTTTCAAGCTAATTTTTCGTTAGCTACTTTTTGGCTTCTCCAACTTTTCTCAATGGTTATTTGCATTAAAAAATACGCTCTATTTTTCGACACTGTCGTTTGTGTGGGCAAACGTCAGATTTTTCTGATCGGCAATAGCCTTTTTTGAATCGTGATAGCTCTCCTCCATGTCGTTTTTCATTGTGAAATTTGACTTAAAGTTAGAAAATAAGTAGATTCAGGTGTACCTTCTTCGAAAATGTTGATTTCTGTTTTTGGTGAAATTCTGCAGCGATTTCAAGTTGACCAATTTCAGAAAAACTAGTGTATTTTGAGCCAAAACAATTGGATTAAAATTATAAAAAAAGATACACCTCGGCAACATAATTGCCTACAGTTTAAGCTATACATCGTAAAATTTGAACAAAGTTTCGATCAGTTATGCCGTTTAAAAAATTATGCGCATTTAGCGAAAATAGAAATTTTCAATCGGTGATAAAAAATCAGAACAAGGCAGCAGGCACGTGAAACTGACTCAGAAACAGAGCTTTGTAACAGGCTTCAATATATTTAAACGAAATTCATGCTAGCTAGAACCTACGTCGACTTATAAGATAATAAAGTTATGGAAGTTATTCGGAGCGCCACCTTAAGGCAGAATGATATTTGCTCGTTAAGAATAAAGGGGCAGCAGTCCTTTTCATATATGTAGCATAATATTCTGACTTAATTGTTATTAACTACATATTTACACACAAAAAATAGAGAGTTTTTCGAAAATCATCAAAGCTTGAGGTCTCGGGACAGTGATGCAAGAATAGAACTTTCTAACAATTCATTGTGGTGACTGGCAAAAACGTCACTGAAAAGGTCCCAAATTTATATGGTAAACTAGGTACTAATAAATGTTGTAAAGTGAGGGATTCATGCTACATTATCCAAAATTCTCAAACTAAAACTCGTCACTGTGTTTTGGGATCTAGGCTCCCACTAAATGATAAGTTAGATTTTAGATCTCATGCGCCTGTTTCGCTGATTTTATTTCTTCCAGTTGTTTGCTCGCCATGACCTAAATTTGAATACCTACATTAAAAATTAATAGTCCAGTGTTTCATAATACGAATTCGCGGTCGCCATTTACAAAACATTCAGAAATTCTACTTTGTGGCACCCAACGAATCTTTACCTCTCTAAGGGATAAAAAGTATTCTAAAAGGTCCATTAGCCCACCCTCTTTAACAAGTTCTATAATCTAATGAATTATTCAGTGTCTATGATCAGACTACGAAAACTCCAACGCTTGCCCACGTTACACTACTTTCAGCAAACACTAACTCCGCGTCATGATGTTTTAGAAGCAGCTTATTTTTCTGAAAATCACGCAACAGCGCATATTACATCCTAAAGCCTGACAAAAAATAGTTGCGCCACTTACTTATTTTAGTGGCATGACTTCTGCGACTACTTGCTGTACTCTTGATAGTCAAAACTTATTCTTTTCGTAACGAAATCACATGGTTCGTTTTCTCAAATGGTGCAGCTATTTTTTGTCAAACTTTAGTACAACATATCTGCCTTCACTTCAAATTTTAAATTGGAGTGCAGTTTATAGAGTCGATGCCATACTACTAGATTCTACTATTAGAGTACCATACCATATTATATACTATACTATACTATACTATACTATACTATATTATATACTATACTATACTATACTATACTATACTATACTATACTATACTATACTATACTATACTATACTATACTATACTATACTATACTATACGATTAGTACTGTACACTATACTATACAATAGTAATATACTAACTAGAGTCGATTGATAATTGCAATCATAAATCACGTTATGCCTACGCTAATTTTGCGGGGTATGAGTATGAACTGAATAGTTGGGTGTAATGGTAAATATGTTCATGCTAACCTAACTACGTAGACTCCACCCCCAAAAAGGGACGGGTTTCTTCGACTTGTTTAAAAGTTATTTATATTGCAGCAACGTTAGAACCCAGCATCTTTTTTAATTTACCTAAGCAGCGTCATCCCAGATTTCCAGTTTCCTTTTCTGTTGCATTCTGAATGTTTCACCTTAAATTACGATGACATTTTATTGGTAATCAATAGCCTAAAGGCCCATTTCTTTACACAATAATAACGAGGTTTATCTTTGTCCGACTAACCAGTAAACGGTTTAAAAGTAATGTTCAACATGCCATTCCTAAACTTCCGGACAAGAGCACTAAAATTCAGTCAGACAAAACGTAACTTAACAATACACACAAATAAGCTTAGCGGGTAAACAAAATCTTTTCAGTTTAGCGATATGTTGTTGTTTACAGTGGTATAGCTGCGGTCAACCTAGCAACAATGACGAATATTCAGAAAAAATACCTTATGCCGGCTCCAAACTTACTTTCCAAAAAATGGAACACCCGGGCTGAAGTGTCATTATGAGTTGGCAAGGCGTTACCTGAAAATATGGAGCACTTTTGCATGCCAAGTTTGGTACTTTTATATATACACTAAGCCAACGTTCTGACGCCACGGAAGTTTTAAACTTAGGTCTCAGCTCCCCAATGAATTTCCCAACAAATTCTTTCATAATTTGATGCTCATGCTCAAATTCGAAACATTATCTTTCGAATGTCATACCTTATTTTTATGCTAAACAGTGCTATTACACGGTTATGCTATAATTGTAAAATATCACGAAAAAATGCAAATTTATCAATTTTGGTTCAGGCTGTTACCTAAACAGTAACTGCGCGCCGGCTTAAATTTGTGGACGCGTGCCCCCACGAATTATATTGAACTTATATTAACTGACAATTATCATTAATTGAACAAACCTGACACCAATGTTAATATTTATCGCTAAACCCTATGTAGGTAATGTCTACGATAGGCTGACATACTTTTTTTATAATTATTAACATTAATTTGCTAATTTTGACATTTGCGTTCACTTGTATCTATCTTTCTATTACAACATTTCAGTATCTTTACATGTCTTCTTGCTACTGTATTATAAACAAAGCTACTAGTTAAGGTGGCGCTCAGGGGAACCGACTTTGGCGTTTAATTTTTTTCAGCGACATTTTTGACCATAATGTCTTGAAGGAAAGTTGTTCAAAATGAAAATAGCTTTTATTTGATGTGCATATTGTGATAAAAAAATTTTTCAATTTTTCGGACGATTTTGTAGCCGTAGCAAAAACTTTTTGTTTCCATATAAAATGATTACTCATATAATTGAAATATGCGGTTTAGCTTTAAATTGATGTATTAAACTTAAGAATACGTTGAAGTTTTGCTGAGTTATTTAGCCGTGAAAATAGCAAATCCAAAATGAAAAACCTACAAAGCTGATAAATCTTCGAAAATGTCAAAATTTTGATTTAATTTCTTAAAAAATTGAGTATGGCTTTTTGTAACTTTTTCAACGGAAATATGCAGTCCTAGGAAAGGTCTAATTTTTGAAAAAGTGAAACGTGTGGGCAAACCTTACATTTTTGCGTAGCGAAATCGACTACTTTTTTTGGACCTGGGTCCCGGCTGCCGTTTGCGATTGAGTTGAAAATTTGCACAATGAAAGAAAGAACATAAATTTAGACGTGAAAGTTTTTCGATTTTCAAATTTTGGCCCGTAGCACTTTTTGTAGTCGCTCAAACACGACTGATTTTTGAAAAATCGATTTTTTGCAAAATCAAAAATAAAAATGAAAAATCGAAGATCAATCACGTCTAGATTTTTGAGAGATCTTTCTATTGATACCAAGAGCATCAAAATCGGTTGAAGTTTCGCTGAGCTAGGTCAAAAACAAAATTAGTGTGAATAGGAAATTCGACATGGTCATAAAATTTGACACATTCACATTAAAGTGCTGGACTGTATTGTAAATAGGTTTTTTTTGATGTCTCTTTGATATACAATTAAAGTGGTATTGCTATTTATTGCATGAGCTGAGCGCCAAACATGAGTTTTGTTGCTGAGCGCTACCTTAAGGCATTGTCATTACTCATCAAGAAGAGACAGCAAACACTAATTTTCCGGAACTAATGAGTTAGTCATTTAGATTATTGGGAAAAAGGCAAATACGAAATACAAACTAAAAATGCAAAAACAGTTCGCAGTGATATAAAAAGCCTTGCCAAAAAATAGTTATGCTTAAAGCCCGGTTCATACTCGTCCTTTTCCTTGTTCCTATCGTTTTGTCCTTAAGCGATTCCAAGAAAACTGCCTGACCAAATAAGCCAACTTTTCACATGAATAAAGTTTGGGTCACTTGCAAATGGTATGCAAAAAATTAGCCAGAACGCTTGTGTCAATTATTCACAGTAGCTGACCAAAATTTGTCCTTGTCCCTGTCCCTGTGTCCTTAAGGAC
>JASANF010000495.1:0-19639 GCA_030248245.1 Trissonchulus sp. WLG1_4
ATGGCGAGTATATGAACCGAGCTCTGTGAAATCATAACCAGCTTTTCAGCTTTTCTGAACTATTAAATTAGTTCTCTTTCGGCAAAATGATTTACGTAAAGTTTTTCAAAACTTTAATGTTGCAGAAAAGTTGAAACAAAATAATATTAAACTTTGCCACTATCTATTGACACCAGACAGAACCATTAAATTCAATGCTTTATTGTACCTCAATTTTAGTAGTATATATTACGTAGTCTTAGGTAGTAGTAGTAGTAGCATTGCTAATAGTTAGTAGTAGTTATGATTATTATTATTAGACAATTTTGACTTTAATGAAAATGTTCTAATTCAGAATGTTTAGACTTAGAGCGACTGATCTAATTTCGAACGCTGAAAATTTTCAATGATGAACATTTTCGATGACATTTGCTTTTTCGATGACGAACATTTGCTTTTTCGATGACGAACATTTGCTTTTTCGATGACGAACATTTGCTTTTTCGATGACGAACATTTTTGATGACGAACTTTTCGATGACGAACATTTTCGATGACGAAATTTTCTGATGACGAACATTTTGCTTCGATAAATCGGGCCCAGATCTCTATCTGTCTAAGCCTGCGTATATAATTACGTCTTTTTTCGTTTATTAATCTATAATCGATACTAGGGTTCACAGGGTACACCCTAATCTCTTTTTTTCATTTTTGTATTTTCGTTGTTCGAGTCTCAAAGTCAAAGTATGGTTTTTAAGTGCAAAACGATCAATTCTAACCTCAAAAAATGCTAAAATACGCACTTTCAAAAATTTACACAACATACCCTTAATTTACACAGCGAATTTTTAATTTACACAACATTTTTTACACAGTGCCGATTTTGAATAAACCCTGATATATAATATATAATATTATATATATTTATATATATATATAATATATATAAATATATATATATATATATATATATATATATATATTTATATTTATATACGTCTCCAAACTCCAATGGACCAAATTTGGCCTAAAAGTAAAAAATTCTCGAGATTTTTTCCTGGCTGCCGCCCCCAGACCCCTGCAACTCTGTGGCTTCCTCCGTTATTAACTTTCATCAAGGCCTATATATACATGTCTACAAGAGTATATTATGCTGCCATTGCTTATGTAATACACTGTCTGATGTGACGTTACCATCTCTTGTTTTAGTTTTCTTGCATGAAAAAATTCTGTTACGTCTCTAGTTGACCAAATTCGACCTAAAAATTTAAATAATCTCCATGTTTTTCTTGGGGCTGACGCCCCCAGATCCCCGTAGCTGTGAGTTTATTTGATTTAAATGACCAAAATTAAATTTTGTTCATGTAATAGTGAGTGCCCTACAATAGTGAGTGTAAAAAAGTGAGCAAAAAAGTATACAAGGTGCGACCCCCCGTTTTCCTAATCTTGGCCCCTATATGCATTGGTATGTATAGGTGCATCGCGCACCTTTTTGTTTAATGTGCAGTCGGAATTTTTTTCTATGTGAATTTTAGCACAAGGCCACAAGGGTGCTAGCTCCCTTGGTCTTTTGTTGCCCGTCCCAAAAAATTCTCTGAAACGTCTCAAAAAATGACAATTGCAGTCATTTTACGGTGCCCATTGTCAAAATTTTTTGTAATATTTCCAGATTTTATAGCTTTTGGATCCTCACTGGCCCAACAAAGGTGTACTTTTTGGTGTTTTGAGCCACTTCTCTTCACTTTGAGGTCTGACTTCACAAAAATTAGCGTTGTTTTTGAACGAAATGTGCTAATAAGTGTCGCTTGTACTTAAAAGTGCAGTAATACCGCTTTTCTGGGTACGCGTCTGGCGATAACCAAGCATAAAACGTAAACTAACAAATTTACGATTTGCTCACCGATCTGAAATTTTGCTCACTGAAATTGAAATTTTGCTCACGATTTTTTTTTAAAAACCCTTGAAGTCAAATATTTGGCAGTAATATTTGACAAAAAATAGTTGCACCACTCTTGAGAAAACGAAACATGTGATTTCGTCACGAAAGGAATAGATTTTGACTATCATCAAGAGTATAGCAATTAGTCGCAGAAGTCATGTCACTAAACTAACTAAGTAAGTGGCACAGCTTTTTTTGTCTTGACTTGTTTTCTAGATTAGTGGATTGTTTTAAAGTCTCACAAGAAATACTGCACTATCAGACGAATTAGATGGCGTGATTTTTGTGACTACCCGTTGTACTCTTGATGCTTGCTATTCGTTATTTTTGTAATGACATCGCGTGTTTCTTTTTCGTCTCAGGATCCAGCAGTTTTTGGTCAGACTTTAGATAAATTTAGTGTATAACCTTAGGAAAAATTAATGGTAAAATGGCAGCAGTGGCCATTTTATTTATATATAAGGTGACTGTACTTGAATTTGACTGGGTTAAATATTTGTATTTACTTCTATTTTTCAATTATTATTTTAGTTATTTAGATGGGTTATGTATACGGGTTTTATTCAATAACTATCGCATTTTTGTTCAGGTTCCCCTGCATCGAGTGCACTCCAACTACGCGAGCCTGCGTGACTTTTTCTATACAGTGCCCCGCCTGCAGACGGAACAGGGGTGGCGCGCCAGTTGTCTGGTCTGCAAGGGGGTGCTGGAGGAAGGAATTAAATATCTCAAGCACAGCAATGCTACTTTGGTAGGTTAAAGTTGATTCATGGTTACATCTGTATGTCTGTTTAGTTGTCAGATTTATGAAAATAGGTATCACGTGGATGACGGATCTTGTTGGAGACTGTTTTTCACAGTTTCACCAGCTGTTATTTCTTTAGCTGTAACAAAAAATAAATGACGCAATCTGATTTATCTGTTGCCATCAACATTACTTCATTGATTAATTGAACTTATGGAGTGTGAAACTTCCCTCTGATTAATTACATTCTCATTTTAGGCAAAGTAAAGCAAGTTCTAAAATTATTTTGACCGCACTCACATTTTCTTTCTTTCATGTTTTTGTCCAGTAGTTGAAAAATCAAAATAGTTTTTTTTTGAAATGAAACATTTTTCTTGCTTTTTCTCCAGGAGAAAATAGTGGAAGGCATCGAGGACCTAGTCTGTCGACGGGTCTTGCCACAGGATCTGTCTGAGGAGTGTCTCGACCTTCTGGACCAGTACGGCCGGGCCGCCATCATTTCCGCCCTGGACAACATCAACCCAGAATACGTCTGCCAGGATATTGGCCTGTGTGACGAGTCTGATGGTAGGAAAGCCGGTTGGCCGGTTGACTAAAGTCGGACCAAAAACATTTTGGACACTGCAGACAAAAAGAAACACGCGATTTCATAACGCAGATATATAACGAATTGCAGGCGTCAAGAGTACAGCGAGTAGTCATGAAAATCACGCCACCTGTTTTGTCCCAGGGTTCAGTAATCAGTTATGATTTCAGACCAGACTTTAGAATAATTGGTGTAACAATAAAGTTTGTGCGTGTTAAAAAAACCATTTCTGTATTATTTACTGGTTTTTCTGCATTCGCTTACGGACATTCTTTTGTGTCAAATGGACAAGTATGAACCAAGCTTTATGAGCACAGCAAGGGACTATGTATGCTCTTGACAAGAGTACATAATAGAGTCTCACTCTTATAGCAGAAGAGTGAGACACCTGACACTGACGCACTCTTACGCCTGCCTATGTTGCAGACATACAAAGTAACGACGAACGCATCTGCCTTTGTTATAACAGTCAGGCAGGACAGTGTCTCACTTTTTTTATAGAATGAGCCACTAGACGAACGCATCTGCCTGTGCTATAATACAGTCAGGCAGGAGAGTGTCTCACTCTTCTTTTATAGACTGAGCCACTATTATGTACTCTTGATATGCCTGGTCTGTGTGCTGTTTTAGTGGCCATGCTGCAGGGCCTGAACGAGATGGACCTTGGCGGACTACAGTGCGAGGCCTGCGAGGCTGTGGTCTCCTTCACCCGCGCCGAATTCATGGACCCCAACTTCCAGCACACCGTCACCAACCTAATCGAGGGGATTTGTGACAAAATTGGATACTTTGTGCAGCCTGTGAGTATTTATACTTAATATTACTTAGATTTTTACAATCACACTTTTTTGGTTTTACTTTTAAGCTGTAGTGGAAATGGATTCAGTTTTTAGTCTGAAAGTATATTTGGTTTATTTCTTTATTTCAGTTTTGAATTTTATTCTTTATATTTTTTATGTTTTATGATTTGAATTACTTTCTTTTCGCATCTTATGAGGTTTTCATCTCGTTATTATCGTCTTAATTTTCATAATGTGATATATATCTTTTTGTTTTGTTACCTTGGCTATTTTCAGGCAGTTTGTATAAGTTCCATAGAGACGTATGGTCCAGAGTATATTTATATGCTCGGAGCCATAGCAGAGCCAAAGGCCGTTTGTCAGGTATTACTCAAAGACTGGGTTTCCACTGCAGAGTTAGTATTAAGGATTGAGCCAATGAGATTACAGCTAGAAATTATCAGTATGAATCGAGCTTTAAAGCTTAATCATTATACAGTCAAAAAACGTTTTTTTGACGACCTTATTATAATCTCATTGGCTTGATCCTTAGTTCATCAGTGGAAGTCCAACCCTAGTTATTTGTTGTTTGGCTTGCACAATTTTGCGCTCCATGTTTGCTTGCAGTGCGAAGAACTGGTGACCGAAAGCTTGCCACGCCTCTGGAAAATACTAGACTATAGCTGGAAGTCAGAATATGTTTGCCCGGTAAGATTGGGGGCTGGGAAATATCGACACCAAATTTTATTCTCTGACAGAAAAGTAGAAAACGTGGGTGCAAAGTTGAAGGTGAAGAGTCGCTGCTTCGCGAGAAACTATTTTGCAATAGGCCATAGGGGATAGCTTGATCATAAGTTAGTGCAGTCATAACGCACTCTTCGTTTAGTTTGCTGAAGTATGAACCGGCCTTTATATGCACTGTCGTATGTACCTGTGTGCAGTAACTGTCCTTACAGGAAAACCAGCTGAGACATTTTAGGGTTTACTTAGTATATATTTAGTGATGGTGTCACGGAAAAAAGTGACTGCCGAAAAATTTGTCCGGCGGGACATTTTTTCTAGATATTCTGAATGACAATGCGTATTCTTTAACAATAGTTTGCAATGACAGTATTATTTGAATAAGTATGATTACTTTTAGTGTTTCGCTGGTCACGCAGTCACGCAGTATTATAGTAGAAATGTCATAGAATTTCGTAATATTGCAATTTAGTTTTTTTGTATGCTTTTGAGCTAAAACCACGGTAGAGGTATGCATGCTTAGCAAATATGGGTCAGTCAGTTTGATTTTTGTATTAGTGTTTTATGTGTAATTTGTTGCTTGTGAAACGTAGTAATCCAAATCGAGCGGACCGAAGTTTGGGACCTAAATTTTGCCTTAAATATTTAAGAATTCATTCGATCACCATAGTGATCAAGTTTTCATAGTTTTTTTACTGCAGCAAATGTTGATATATAAGAGCCGTATTTGTTACTTTAACCAACGGTTGGTAAACCTTGTCATAAAGCTGTAAACCGTCATTTATATTTTTAGGAACTGAAGTTATGCCCCAGAATCGTGGAGTAATTCTACTTAATTCTCGTGAAGAATCAATCATGAAGGGTGCTATTCAACTCTGATTTTATTAATCTAATTCTAATATGACTTCTTGATTTTTGCTTATTAATTCGACAGTGTCATATTGTTTGTATTGGTGCATATTTTTCTATTTTAACCGAGCCTTAATTTGGTGTGCTTTATTATGTAAAATATATTTTTATAGCACAGACAATAAATTTTACTGAAGTTGACGTAGTGAAATGTTATGATGTTTTTTGTAGAACAGGGTAGGATCCTATTATGTACTCTTGATGCTCCGAATATGACGTACAAAAAGATAACACATTTTGTCTGTAAGCTCTGTCTACATCCATGGTCACTTTTGAAGTGATCTGAACGCTGTACAACCTCGCAACCGCCTTACTTGAACTGGTTCGACAGTGGACAGCTTGAGAGATTGGGACAACATTATGAATTAGGGCAAAAAGTTTCCCTTTTTAATTCAACTTGTAAAGTAAGGGTAACGCGGTAATTTAACTTTAAGTAAAACGAAAACTGACTGGCATTTGTAACTGACTGACAGCATAGTCTATGATCTCTTAGGTTCGGATCATCCCTATTTTAAGTATGTCTCCGCTCTGTCGGCAACATTATGAAAACATCACAGCCTCACCGTGATTCGCCAAAACTTGTCAATTACACGGTACATTACGGTTTTATGAATCAACCCTAACTTATTTAAATTAACAAAGAGACAACATTAAAAATATAAATGATATATTTAACTGAAATTCTGTTGATAAAGCTGTCAACATTAATAGCACCATGGAAAGCGATATAACTGTATACAGATATATAGAATGACAAGAAGAAACATCGGCAGAGACAAACTAAGGCTGGGATAACCACGTGAGAAATAAGTGGGTTCTATGAGAAAATGACTTAACGGATTAGATTGAAATTTGTTGGTTCACTAAAATGGTAGTTGTTCCGTAAAAACACAAATGTATATAGAAAAGCGTATTTGGATTGCAGCTCAAGAAACCTGTGCTAGATTATTTGTATGAATAATTAATAAAATATATAATTCGCTAAATCCGTTCTTGAATGCCCAAACAAGTGATGCGGCTAAATGGACTAATTTTTACAAACTCTAATTAAATCTTATTTCTCAATTAGTTAATCGTATCTCCAGTCCCAAACTAAGTAGAGTTCATGTGCAAATTGTAGCTTCAAGAGTGAATTTGTTCTCGAACTGACTCATCAAATAAATACCTAATCTCGACAAATTTTTAGAAAACAATCAAATTCTCAATTCACCAACTTAAAACGTGCTACAATTTGTACAATTAAAAAAACACCGACAATATTGACATCACAAATTCAGTTCATAAGGCGTGATGAACAAGCTAACAGTGGTGGTAAGAATTAGATCAGGCTGTGACTTTTTCGCACTGTTTTGGTGTCCCAAAAGTTCTAGAACCGCCTCCTCCAGCTCAAATAAATGGTGATCCACGGTTCCGGGAAAGTGTTCTCGCATTCCAGCTGCCAGTTTCAGCAGGTATTCCAGATTAGAGCCAGCCGGGCCGTAGGCGTTTGCGATTTGCCACGCCAACGAGTGATTGTCCTTTGGTCCCAAAAAGTATGAGTTTTCCGGCGGTGCAATGCAGGTGAGAGCATCGATGGTGGAAAAAGTGGCGGTGTTTGGATCTGTGTCGAGGCAGTTGACCCGGACGGTTGCGTAAACGTAGCCAGCCTCCACCTCGCGGACATATAAATGTTCCAGGGCTGAGATGATGGCTGCCAGACCGGTCACTTTGAACAGCAGACCGTAGGACTCCGCGCCGGGGTCATCGACCAAGGTCACCACTCGACCGGGCTGAAATGGAAAAATGAAATAAGTTGGTTGATTTTAAAGTATAAAAAGTAACACAAAATGGAGTTAAAAATCAAAAAAACTGGTTTTATAAAGTTATTTCTATTAATGATTTGGTTTATGGTCTTGTAATAGGTAATGCAATTAAATTCGTTTAAATTAGGAATATTCTTTACTAAATGCCATGAAAGTGACATCTATTATTGACTGTATCCAATATTGAATATAGTATAATTTTTTCTACTAATTCATATCCTACATTTTTACTTCAAATTAGAAAAACCGAAAAAAGAAATTACCAAAAATCGTCAAAACCAAAAACCTACCAATTGTTTTGATCCTCGATGGGTGAAATTTCCTTGCCAAAATTTCCGACTCATGTTCTGCACAGAAGCACGTGTGGACTGTCGATATTTAAAGCCAGGGTTCCAAATCAGGGATCCATATCCGAAAATCCAAAGGGTGGGCTCAGGTTCAGTGGCTACGGATTGCAAAGCCTTGATGATATCTTGAAATCTGCGGTATTGGGGCTCATTTAAAGCCGCAGGAGCAGAGCTAGATCTGGGAAGAGAAGGTTTGCGATGCATGGTTAACATAGAAAACACCTGTAAGTATGAAAAGACAGCTTGTCAAATAGCGTGTGAATGTCTGAAGTGATATCTGTTCGTGACAGACATGGTTTTATATAGCATTTTATGACTATTCTCTGGCTGATGCAATCCAACAGAATTTCTGATGCAATCCAAACGTCAGTCAATCATCCTTTTGTATGTATATAGAGTACTGTACTGTACAGTTTATGCCTATGCAGGGTTGTTGTTGAAATTACACTGGAAGTACATTAAATTTTTACAACCACAACTGTACAACAGACGTTTTGGGGGTGTTAATAATAGTTAAAAATAGACAGCTTAGTTAAGTTGAAAATAAGCACAGCTTTCGGGGAAATAAAATGCTAATTTTTTTACAACAAAAATATTTTGGCTTTCAACCCAACTTATTTTTTTAATTTCATTTTTTTAATTTGGAACTCCGTCTACAGGTACCTCCTGCGAACAGCTTTCGCTGTACAGCAAATAATGTAGGTATGAAAACAGCAAACTGTTTCAAAGAGGTGGAAAAATACATGTAGGTAGGTGAAATTATTTTGACAGTGGCGTACATGTGTAAACTACAAGAAAATTAAAATGGGGAACAAAGATTTAAGCTACTGATTATCAGAGATTGTCAATCAGATCGTTGAAAACTTTGGGTAATCGGTGTAAAAAGTCCCTCCTAAATTTGAAAAAATATTTTAAAAATTTTCTTGTTTTCCACAGCTAGTCAGGTGTAACAAATGCACCTACAGTTCGTTACAATCAAATAGTAAATAAACGCAGTGGACATAGTATAGACATCATTTCACGAAAGTTTCAGACAATAATAGTTCAATGTCGCGCGCATATGATGAACTTGTCGCTTTTGTAGCTAGCTAGGTGGCTAGTGTTCTAAATGAATGAATAAATGTAATTATAAAACAGCCATTACCGAATTAAACGTGACAATGCGCAGTTTTGACAAAAACTTTTGGTGCATTAATGCGTTACCTAACATAGCACACAATCGTCAGAAACTAAAAAATAGTCAGTGTTCTAAAAAGTTTTTTTAACTTGTTTTTAACTTTTGGGAACTCATAATGGCAGGTAAGGGGTAATCTGGTATCCACAAACTATGCTCTAGCTAATATATATGTATTTGAGATTAACATTTTGTCGGAGTATTATACCTAGCGACTTCTAATGTGCAAAGTCATCTAAAATACAAAGTTGTTTATGTAAGACTTTATGTAAAAAACTTGTGTAGCTTTTTGAAACTACCCTTACGTCATTACCTGGATTAGATGAACTGATTGACGTATCGAACTAATCAATAAACATGAATTTAGTCACCGTAGTCCAGTTATATAATTAAAACAGTCGCTTAGTTCGTCACCTCTACATTGACGCAGTTCTGCTTAGTGCTTAGTTCTCTAGACTTTATGTAAATTTGATTTCTGACGCAAGACTCAACTAACTCAACTAAGACAAAAAGTAAAAGTGAGGAGACTCACTCAACCACTGCAGATTTTTTGCACATTTCTATAAATATCCAACTTCGAACTGATGCGCAAAAAATGACGAAGAGTTCTGAAATCACCAATTTGTTTGTATTTATCAATTAAAACCGAATCTGTATTCATAAACCTCAATTTATTGTTGAACACATTGTATTAATTTATTTAGTAAATAATGTTTATATCTGTACCTCTAACCCCCCCTGGAAAGTTCTGAGTGTAAAGAAGCTTGATGCAGGACAATGGCTTTTCTGCAAAGCCGTGTCAGAACATCCCTCCACTGGGCTTTTGTGAACTCTAAAGTGTCCGACAAAAACCACACAGCCAACTTTAATGGTGTCATTGTCAGTTCAAAGCAGAATTTGTAGCAGAATTTTGTGTATAATCTCGCAGTGATTGTTGAAAGGTCAAGCTTATCAAACTGACACTATATAGAATTGTGGATCAATGGACTCTCGACACGCGCGCCAATTGAACATTTGTCCTTAAGAACATAGGGACGGTGACAAAAACCCTATGCCAGGCTAAAAGGCTATGTCCTTTGACTCTAACCATTTTATGGCGGGTAATTTTAAACAAGCAGCAATTTTATGCAAAATTTATGGAGTTCTGATCCATGGCCACGACCAGCCCGGTCAGCAATTTTCAGCAGTAGCAGTAATTTTTTAGTGTAAATCGTTGTCGGTGGAATTAAATTACATACTTGGAAGAAATTGCTTCTAATGAAGTTTAACCTGTCGCTATACATATTTTTAATAATCCGGAAAGGTTTTTTGGTATTATTCGAGAACAATTGGTAAACCCAGCCTATTCATTTATCCGACATTAGTAAAATATGCTGACAATTAAAAAAGCATAAATAGTTAATCAGTTAATCATGAATAGTTAAACGGCGATGTACGGGAGCAGTTGGTAAGCGTCAGGTGCCGGACCTCCGGCGGGGGGTGGTTCTGGTTTTGTTTTTCCGGTGACAGCCGGAAAATTTCCGCAGTTACGGTATTCGATTTCTTACTCAAATTTGGTGCACTTTTTTGGATTCAAGAGGGGGAGTGGGAGGTTGATCTGATATGGGGTGCCTGCTGTCTGAGATGGGGGTCCTAGGCCCCCTGAGGGGGGAATAGATAACCTCCCTGCCCCTCCTTATGTGCATCTCTGCTTACGATTTATTTTTTTCATTGAGAAATAAGTTAAGTAATAAATTATGGTGCAATAATTAATATCTAAATTTTTGAAAAATAGGAAAGTTAAATGTGCTGGTAACTACGCCCACGCCGATATTGAGATTGCTAAAGACTGTGCCACAGCCCCAAATTTTTTAGGTCTCAATTATTATTTACGGCAGTTTTCTCCCTTCAAATATCTTTGCGATACTGCAAGAAAACTTAATCGGCGCCCTTGTTCATGTGCCCAATTCGATGTCTCAAGCATGCAGCACATCCACATTCACATGTAGGCGTCCCAAGCAACACGCACACTGGATTCTGTGGCTCACCCACAACCACAGGACTTAAGGGGGGGCTACTTGTATAAGTAAAAAGTTTAAGTGCTCCGATTTGCTCCAAACTTGCACACGTTGTGGCCGCGATAGACGTGCATCGCAGATGTAAAAAACTGGAACCGAAGCTATCGCCCATTTTTGACTAAGGGCTCTTGAAATTTCAATTTTACATGTAAATCCTAGGCGCAACTAAACGTTTTTTTTGATCACAAAGCGTCCCTTCACCCGAAAAATTTGTTAATACTGACGAAGTTGATTTTTAGATGATTCAATAGTCTAATATAATATATCAACTTCTATGATCCATTTCTTTAAATTTTTGCCCATGGCGTGTGCAGTGTACCAGCATGAACTCAGTGGTGAGCTGGTGGTGTGCTGAAACGAGAGGGGTACCCCCCCTGAAATCAACACACTTCCCTGATTTGAGGCGGGGTCCCCCCCTTGGAATCAAGGCGTAAAAGGGCTATTTCGGCCGGAGCATCGTTCCGACCGATTAGCTAGGATGGGGAAGAGTGTCATACTCTTCCTATTATGTACTCTTGGTGTAACTAAGTAAAAACGTTATTTATTCAAGTGGTTAGTTTGGTAAGGCCAAGAGTACATAATAGAAAGAGTATGACACTCTTCCTATTATGCCTACGGGCGTGCGTCCAATGCGCAGCGCGAAATAGCCCGTTATGTACGGTTTTGAGGGGGGGGTACCCCTCCTCATTTCAAGACACTGACAAGGACTTTTGTTGATGTGCTGAACTGAGGGGGGGGGGTACCCCCCCTCAACTGAAGACGGGGTACTGAACTGAGGGGGGGGGGTAGCGCAAAGACTTTGTCAGTGTCTTGAAATGAGGGGGGGGGGTACCCCCCCCCAACTGAAGACGGGGTGCTGAGTTGAGGGGGGGGGTAACCCCCCCTCAGTTGAGCACGGGATATCGAACTGAGTAGGGGGTACCCCCCCTCAGTTGAGTACGGGGTCTTCAGTTGAGGGGGGGGTACCCCCCTGAAAACCGTACATAAACGGGCCATTTCGCGCTGCGCATTGGACGCACGCCCGTAGGCATAATAGGAAGAGTGTCATACTCTTCCTATTATGTACTCTTGGTAAAACTTATTCCACCAGTTATATACGTAGCAACGAAACGGTTTGACTCAAAAGTGAATTAAACTTCCTGGTTACAATTTTTTCAAATACTTTTGAAGCCACCGCCGAGTCGCATTTCATTTGTTTTAATGGAGCTTAAAAATTTGGAAGTACCCTGAAAATTTCGGTCAGAAAAAATTTTAAGCTTAGTTTTTTAGAAAACTAAATAAACACATCTCGCCATTTTAGACCTACAGTAACCAGCAACAACAAAAGAAGCTAGCTGGCTGGCCGCCTGGGCCAGCTCACACACAAAACACGATCACACACAATACTAAAATTACACACAGACCCACACACTCATTTGCCACAGCGAATACACGTAAGACGTGTAATTCGCTAGAGCAAATCAAATGTAAGGTCCTGTCGCTACTGTGGTAGCGACAGGAAAAAGGCAAACACTTTTTGAGCGCTACTGCTACAGTGATACAGCAATCTACATAGATAAATCTTAGCATTAGCATGTGTTATAGGTCATAAAGAAACCGGACAAGAAACTGAAAGTACTGAAAGGCAAACATCGTTAGGTATATGAAAATAAAGACTGTTCAGCTTAGTGATTACTCAATAAACCTGTGCATACCAGTAAGTTTTGCAAAAGTTTAAAAACAACTAGACAGAACTTTCACGGCCACCTGTGTGACGGCATATATGTATTTACGATCATTGAGAATTAAAAAAAACAAAAACCACATGACTATTGTCAAAACAACAGGATCATTTTTTGACAAAAGCACTTGCACATAAAGTCACAATCCAGCTTAGAGCTTGTTAGGTAATCTAAACTATACTGATCTGAGAACTTTTGATATCTTTCAGACATGATTTGACTACAAAAGCAGACGTTCACGTGAGTAGACCAGTTTGGTATCTGGGACGAGGAAAAAACGGGACATCGCTGGCTATATGTTTGCGTAGGTGAACCAGCTAATTCTAGAAAATCAAAACATCCGTGTGCGTGTTTTCGTGCTTAAAGGAGACCGTGGGAATAACATATATGCATATATTATACACGTATGCATATGTATGTATATATGTATGTACACGTATAGCCTATTTAAGCTGGGCGGCTGATGCAATATTATGGTGGAGTTGAATCAAGTTAGCTGAGGCTATGTAGCAGAAACAAGCCAGTGTGGGTGTTGGACTGAAATTCACGTGAATTTTTCAGCTTGCCAGTTGATATTGCATTCAGCTGCGTTAATCATAATCATTTTATACTCAGAAGCAGTTGAGAGGGCGTTATTTGAGTTGTAAAGAAAAACGGACGGACGGAAAATTTAATTTCGTAATCTTTTTATAAAATAAGTGGTAGCAGGCTTATTACAACTTCATGTATCAGAACAACTCAATACCTCTGTCAAAGTTGAGGTTACTTAGAATTTTACATAGTATTAAGCGTTGACTGACTGGCTGTTGAACAACGCACGGCAGGCGATTTTGATTTTGATGATGGTGTCTAAAAAGAGAGTATGGATGACGCCATGTGGCACCCTCCCGTTGAACAGGCAGTGTACGGACAGAACCGGACAAAGTTGCACGGAGTACAGCAATTGTGACAATCATGAATCAATAGCCACTTCCAAACGTGAATAACTCTAACGGAGAACTACGAATCGGGCAATGGAAGTCTGACAATATCAACATATGTATTCTATCATAGTATTGATGCATTGACACCATTACCCGAATGGTAAAGTAAAATTAAGTACTCACTAACACAAAGACAACTTTTAAACTGATAACGCAACTGCAAAAAAGTGGAGAACTTTGAACATTCGTGGTGTTTGAAATTTTTGCGAGTTGCAGGATCTAAATTGCCATTAAAGGACATTACTGGTGAAATATAGGTATATGTCATTACCACAAGTTAAAGTTGTTTTTCATGGAGCTAAGGCACGAACAACTTTGATTTTTCTTAAAGTTTCCAACTTTTCTACACAAAAACCCCGAAGCTGTTTGTCATCTTTCACAAAACCCTGCTGACGCCATAAAATTTCTGTTTCAAAGCAAAGAAAATAACATTAGCAAAAAAGAAGTTGGTAACTTTCCAATTCTAACAACATTCTCATAAACAGGCATAAAACCAATTGTCCGTGTCCGTGAAAGAATCAGAGCTTATGTATATAGTAGATTGCACAGTATTCAATTTGACTGTAACGCAAAAAACTTAACTCGCTTTCATTTCAGCTTAAGTTACCGGTAAAAAAAAGTTTTGCGTTTTTTAGCTGGTGCAGACATCAGAACAGGGATGTGAATGGTAAAGTAAGAAGTTACGTAAGCTAGTTATGTTAGATGTCATCGAAAGTGACGTTTAAAATAGCCTACCAAACAATATAATAAAATTGGTTCGGTACCTTCATGTAGGTATGTATGTACATCCGTTTATGTAAGTTGTGTCCAATACAAAGTTTCATGCTGACATTCTGATTAGTAGTCGTACTTGACAGTTAAAAACTAACACTATAGCCCGATAAAGCTACTACGCCCTAAAATTACAGCTTTTATTTGTTACATAAAACAGTAAAAAAGTTATGGGATTTTTTAGTGTATTGAATTGAAAAATTCTGACACGATTTTAGGTAAGAGTGCTAACTGTTTGGTTTCTTTATAAATGCTTGGAGAGCGCCGTTCGAATTAATTAACTTTATTTTCACGTAAACGAGGGAAGATGGCAGGGTCGACGACAGAGAAACGTGTGACTGAGGCTACAGTAGGATCTCAGTTACGAGTACCGTTATTTTACTAATTAATATTAATATTAAAAGTCAGTATTTAAAATACTTTTAATAGTAATATTTTTATTAATATTAAATTAAAACTAATTTGAGAATTTTATTTATATTAATATTAAATTAAAAATATTTCAGGAATTGTATTTATATTATTATTAAATTAAAAATAAGTTGAGAATTTTATTTATATTAATATTAAATTAAAAATATTTTAGCAATTGTATTTATATAAATATTAAATTAAAAATAAATTGGCCGTATTAATATTAAAAAGCACTTTATTTTTAATATTCTTTTTAATAACGGCAGGGCATATAGGCTACAAGACAAGTATATGCCTGTGTATATGCCTGTGCAAAAACTGACACGCTGCATTTATATTAATATTAAAAATGCATTTTTATACAATTTTAATATTATTTTAAATACAGCGTAGCTCATGTGTTCGCTTTTCAACCCGAAATTTGTCCGTGAAGTCACATTGGCATGGCTATTATTTTTGTGTCAAGGGACCCATTCCTTTGCCGTATTAACCCGCCGTCCTCAGAAGTGCCAGTTGACACATCACGGGATAAACTCCCAATCGGGGACTACAGTACTCGACAACTGACATGTTTATTCAAGTCAACTGAACTTCAAAATTTTTTTCAGGAAGTGGTGATCTTTGTGTTTAGCGGCCAAATTTTGGAATTACTGAGTACTGACACATAACAAAACCTGCGCTTTACAAGGCAATATGAAAATGTGACTTTTTATCACAAAAGTAGTATTTTTTGTGGCGCGTTTACATTTTTGACTGCGACGTCAGCCGTCCGCCCAGCCTTCTACAGTCAGATACAGTCAATGTTGTAGTTTATTACTAGCCTTCGCCCTTCAAGTAAGCCAGGCGCACGGTTGCTGTGTTAATATATACTCTCGGGTGATCTTTTGTGAGCCATCTTTTGTGAGCAACCATAAGCAATTACAGCAAAAACTTTTGTATCATTTTTCCCGTAATTATAGGGTTTTTCTCCCGCAAACATCGGGTATCGCTGGTCAATTGGACTTACTAAAAAAATTTAGTCTTCAATTTTCGACAATGGACAAGCAGCATTCCAGAATTGCAAGCTTAAAGTTAAACTTTTTAAAGGGGTAATTGGGGTCCCTGATTCTGGATGTGGCGTCTATTTTCTTCGTCAGTAATCACCCCTGGATTCCCCTACTGAGTACTGACTAGAGATCGGTCCGGGCCGGTGGCGGGCCACATGCCGCGGTCGAAATACAATTAAATACAAAGATTGAAAAACTGTAAAAAATAAAACTGGGTACACGCGCATTACACAACAGTAATAGGAACCTGAGCTGAAACATATGTCGGTCGAGTTGTGTGCGCTTATGACTATGCTGCGCAATGTGCGTACGTTCGCAAAAAATCAATAGATTTTGTATGCAGGCTTTGTTCATACGCTTGTGAGAGTTGGTCCAACATTGGGATACTTAACACAAAGAACTTGACTTCCAGAAAAAAACCTGCGAGTT
Organism: Trissonchulus sp. WLG1_4; assembly: GCA_030248245.1. Classification (NCBI taxonomy): domain Eukaryota; kingdom Metazoa; phylum Nematoda; class Enoplea; order Enoplida; family Ironidae; genus Trissonchulus; species Trissonchulus sp. WLG1_4. The sequence goes on from JASANF010000495.1 coordinate 16,423, forward strand.
TTGTTAGTTGACTAGAGTAAGCTAGCCAAGTTTTATAGCCCGGATCGAGTATTTATTTCTTGGGGTGCCAAATCTTGCCTCCGTGCATTACTGTTTTGGGTATTACTAAAATAAAAACAAACGCCTTCCGGGTTATTGTTCGATTCTAGAGGTGTTGCTTTTAGCTTCTCATGCGATAGTCCACGATTTCAACGTCATTTTCTTTTCCACTGGAGTAAAAAGTAGTCCCCCAAAAAACAGCGACAAGGACATGCAGCTTAGGGACAGTTTTTGAGGGCAAGGAGAAATCAAAATGACAGAAGGACAGAAACGCAAAAACCACAAAGGCAGCGCTCCTGTAAAGCGAAACAGGAAATGTGGTGATACTGTGATAGTGTTGAGCAAGGGGACGAAGAATGAAGGAAGGTTGACACGTAAAGGTGAAGCGAGTGCCCCGAGAACGTTATAGCGTCACTAAAGTATACTGTTTATGACAAGGGTGCACACTATTGCATGTGCTTGCAATGTTTGTATTTTTAGGACTAACTAGAACCAATAATTTTGGAAATATTAAAATTAATATTAATATTAAAATCGAAAATTTTCTTATTTATATTAATATTAAATTAACAAGCAGGCGCCCAAAAGGGGGCAACCTTCCTTCGCTGAGTAAAAATTCTGCTTAATTTACCCAGGAGAATTCAGCTTCGCCCTAATACCTGTGTACAGTTAATTTATTTAGTTTTGATGCTAAGGTGGTGATCTCACAAAATAGGTATACATTCAACAGTTTTGTCGAAAACACATGCCATAATTACCGCAACTGCTTGTGATTTGAATGACGCAATTGCTTTTCCTCGACATAAATATCTCCCATCAAAACAGTTTTTGCTGACACAAGCGGTGTAAATTTTTTGCAAAAAAGTCAATGAATGGGTGTCGCACCCTCGAAGTTCATATCAACAAATTCTAGACTAGCGCTTCTGACCACTCGACCACGCCAGTTTGATGAATAGTGTTCTTTAGTTTTGACTATGTCGAAGGGAAGTACAAAACAAACAGCAGACTAGACGATCACGTGATAAGTATATGTATCGAGTTTGAAAAATTACGAAACGAAAGTTTTTTAAATCACAAAATTTTATTAAAATGACAACTTAATACTTAGGCAAAAGTATTATTAACCATTATTTCATTAAAAATAGTAAACAAAAAGCCTGTCTTCAAAAAAAGAGCAGTCGGTTCCCATACTGAATTTACGTGTTAATCATATGCACTGGATAACATGTGGCTGCTACTTTTACACTATGCAGAGTTGATTTCAAAACAATAGTTCCTTCTCTAGAAGGAACAAAAATAAATTGAGAAGTTTATTTATATTAATATTAAATTAAAAATATTTCAGGAATTGCATTTATATTAATAGTAAATTAAAAGTAAATTGCAAACTTTATTTATATTAATATTGAATTAAAAATCTTTATGTAAAGATTTCTAAGCTAAGAAATAGAGGAGCGCTTTAGTAGCAGGTCTAACGGAGTCCAAACTAATTCCTTCTTTGGTTACTAAGGTGAATAAGTGAATACCACATAATCGGCCAACAGTTTATCATGAATATAATGAAACAAGCAATTATGCGGACCTTCAATAACAGCAATTATTGCGGATTGAGCTTAATTTATGTCGGTAAATTTTTAACTAAAATCTGCTGAGCTGTACTCATCCCTTTGCAATTCACTGTCGCTCTCAACGTTGTCACATAAAGTCAAAATCACATACCAAGGCAGCCCAAGTTCAGCAGAAGGTATAATCACCAAATTCAACTTTTGGTAGATGTCGCGTGTAAGCGTGCACGAGCACGAGATTTTACCCCCCCCACCCCTAGGCGCTATTTGCGCTATATGCGCTACTATAGTTTCTAGCTCAAAAACGTTGTTGTGACAGGGAGCGTCATTTTACTGTCACTGTGTAGCCGGTAGCCTTAACCGAGTAGGCGTTAGGAAGAGTGCTCCAGGGTTACCGCGCGGCAGGCGGAGCTTTCAGGTTACAATGGCGGGGTCTTCTGTACGGGCCGGGTTTGCCTGACACCAACAGGAACGGGGGCTTACCTAAGGGGGTAGCACACGCACTGTAAGGCGCTGCCTGACCACAAACCTAGGCTAAGAATACCAAAAAGAGGCAAAAACGAAGCACGAAATTTATTGTAGTTAAACAGGTTTAATGGAAGATACCAAATATAGTAACACATGCCATTCGCGGCAGAGATTTAATACAAATAACACAAGACACCAGAATATTAAAAACACGGCACAGAGCAACAGCCTGTCCAAGAATGCGAAACTAGCCAGACTGTAAAACAAGCCAGATATAGCCACTTTACACATAAGAAAGAAATTACGTTGTGACTTCACAAATGAAAATTAGTAAAAAAGTAAGTGAATGAGTGAAGGCAGATTAGGGTGGTGCTGAAGGGAGGCTAGGGGTGGGTTAGGGAGGTGAAGCCTTACAACTGTATGCTAAATTTGCCAGAACACATGTGCTATGTGTGATTATCTGTTTGCTGTAATAATGTAGGTCTGGCGGAGTGGCGGATCTGCGTGCTTTTATGCATAGTGTGCGCGCGTATGTAAAGACTTGAGCGTGATAGCCAGCTCAGGTTAGCACACATCAAGAACACACGCATACACACATTCAATGAATTTCTTGGACCTACCACTTTTCACGTACAATTATACACTATAGCAAAAGATACGTGTTAAAACAAGCAAAAGTTTACTGCAAAAGTAAGCCAGTGAGGGACAAGAGTGAACGTTTGGCAACGTTAGGCCTGTTGCGCAGTAAAAATTAATTGCAAACTAAAACCAAATTTTTAGCATGACAAAAAGAGTTATGACACTCTGCCTGAATCAGTGAATCATAATTCACTATGTTCATTGCACTTGTACTGTCACCAGTTCTTATCGGTAAATATATATTTCTTATCGGTAAATATATATAACTCAAAACTGCAGGACACACCTGAACGCTGAGTCTCAGATTCCAGCCGGTTTTGTATATTATTTTTAGTCTTATGATGTCCAGTCCTCAGATTTTTTGGTCTAATGGTGTCGCTTTGGGCAAAATTAGCGATGTTTTTGATCAGAAGAAGCTATAATTACGTGTAGTTTCTTTGAGGACTCGTTTGATACGGGATTCTGTGCACATTAAGCATTTCAAAGCACGAAACTTTGGTCCCGAA
>JASANF010000497.1:0-18048 GCA_030248245.1 Trissonchulus sp. WLG1_4
AAAGTGTGGAAAAATAGTAGAAAAAAATTAGAAAAACAGTAGAAAAATAGTAGAAATAAAGTAGAAACTGCAAAAGATAAAAATTCGGAAAAATTGTAAAAAAGGCTGTTGTTCGAAACAAAAACGGCTGTCAAGACTTGAAAACAGTGACAAAATTGCAATTCCGATGCCAAAAAGATAGATTTTTGAAAAAACCCAAAAGTAGAAAAACAGTGAAAAAAGTAGAAAAATGTAGCAAAAAAGTAGAAAACGGGTTTCTACTTTTTTTCTACTTGTCTACCCTAATTTTTTCCTGTGTCTTTTGGCCAACTCAATATGAAAATATAACCCAATACACAATAACACACGACGGTTGCCAAAATGTTGCAGTAACAAGCTCTTCTGCTAAGTGAGAAGTGGTTACTTTGTGAGTTTAGAGTGTCAATATTCCACAGGAAATATAAAACGCGGTCATTATTTTCTTCTAATAGGTTTGCAAGTTCTTCGCGCTGCTCAAATTTACTGCTGAGTAGCTCAAAGTCTATTTTCAGACAAAATTGCTGAACTACACAGGAACACGTTGCAAGCAAAATATTGAAACATTGAAATAAATTTTAAAAAAATTTAGGGAAAAGTCACGCACGACGCACCTACAATGACAAAAAATTCTTAAAAACGAGATTAGCGAGATTAAAACCCCGATCCCCAGATTCAGAGTCAAGAACAGTGACCACTGCACCACTCAGAACACAGGATCAAGGTAGTTAACACCACCTAATGTGAGCTTATGAACTTCCTAATTTTGGGTGTTGGGTGACAAAAAACAAATGTCACAAATAGAAACATGGGTGTCGACATCGGATAGAAGATAGGCTGATATGCACTGATATCGGAGAATAAAGACATTAAATTCATTTAAAAATTGATTCATATTTTATGGTACACATAACATGCACGCTTGAATGATATCGTTAATTATCCCTTATTGCTGCCGTAACAGTTTGTTCATTACGTGTGGGTGTGACCCAAGTTTACGTGTAATTTCGAAGATTCAGCAGCCCAGTTGGCTCAGTTGGTAGTGGTGCGTGCACTACAGAGCATCTGAATAATGATCAGAATGTCGGTGGTTCGATCCCGCCCCAGAGCTGTATGTTTTGCATTCTGCTGTAGTTCGAGATCATGGTAGTTCCGTCGAGTTGCATGATGTATGGCAGAACTGAGAGGTACTTGCCCTTCTAGTGTTAATCTACGCTAGAAATTTGACCTACCCAGATTAACGTAGGCCTCTCAGATTCTGAATATAGTAAATACGCGGCCGCGTAAAAAACTTAAAATTATGGCCTTTTTCACGAGATGATGGTCGCAACGTGTCCGCGGCGGTCAAGCTGGGGTCTAAAAGAGTGGCATAGTAATCATATTAAGGACTCTTGTTTATTTATTATTTATTTATTTATTGTTATCTAGTATCTACTTATTACTGTTAACGATAGACCCCATGAAGCATACTGAAAGTTTCACAGGCCTCTTCCACAGCCCACCCGCGAATACCTACAGACTACAGACAATGATACGTGAAAAAACGGGTTTTTCAATATTGAAGCGTAATTTTAAAAAATTAGGAAACAATTTTTCCCCGCGATGGCAGGTACACTTTGACTTGGTCGTTGAAGGTTCATGTAGCCACATAAAAGTACAGTCAGTGTCGTAGTAACATTGAAACATGTATAGTAGCAAAAAACAGGAAAAAACTTATTTGAATACTTAAATTACTAAAATTTCGAATACTTAAACTTAAACTTAAATTAAAATTAAGGCAGCAACTTAAACTTAAACTTAATTGTTTTTCAAAATGAGAACTTAAACTTAAACTTAAACTTAATTAAAATCGAGGGACGAACTTAAACTTAAACTTAAACTTAAATGAATGAGGGCATACTTTTAAAGCCTAGCCTCCAGTACAAATAGGTACCACGACCAAAAATTATGGTTGTGTACAGCGTCGGAGGAAAAAAAATTAAATTTGACAACAATTTTGGTTAATTGGTACCATCACTTAAAATATTTCTTAAATTATCCTTACGTAAATCAAAAAAGTTATAAAAAAGTATAGATTCAAAATTTTGAATAAAAGTTATAATTTAAGTTAAAGTTAAGAAATTGGCGGAATTTAAGTTAAAGTATGGGTGCTTGAATTTAAATTAAGTTAAAGTTAAAGTAAGACCCTTAACTTTTTTGAAGTTAAAGTTAAAGTTAAAGTAAGACCCCTAACTTTTTTAGTTTCAGTTAAAGTTAAAGTTTAACTTTTTTGCCCTAATATGTACTCTTGGTCCTTGGACCTTGGTTGGTAACGTGTAGAATTTTCCGTTCTAATTTGTGGAAATAGAACGTATTAGATTGTGTTTTTGCATTCGACCTAGGTATACAGTTTTCCTTTGGGAGTCAAAGCTGCGAAGTGTGCGTTTTCATGCTGGAACCAGCGGCAGAGTGTGAACGTCTCTTGCGCAGATATGCAAACGTCGCATTTTGCCAGAACGATTTCATATTCACTTTATACGTATCTCCAGCTTCCAGTGTATCCGGCAGTGGCTTTCCCAACAGCTCTGGCAGAAGCATCGCCAAACATCCGGCGGTCACCGACAAACACCCAAATACCATCATGGGCAGCATCGGCGCAAAACGCGCTGCAAAGACTATGAATGGGGTGGGAATGTTGAGAATAGCGCTGAGCATGCTGACAAAGCCGAGCCCGGACCCGCGAATCACTGTGGGAAACAAAACCCCGGCTACCAGATAAACCAAATCGAAGCTGACGGTGATGAAAAGTTTGGTGATAACAGCGAACAGAACGACGGCCCAGTTTGCTGAAGATACGGCGCACCCGATACTGGCAACTCCGGCTATCATCATACTGTAGCCCATGGTGGTCACACGACCCACCCGATCGGTTACCGCACAGAACATTGCGGCAGGGATTTCCACTAGCGATGTGAGCGCAAACACCACATACTGGTTGCCGCCTAGATTCTCGATGTGCAGAGAAAGGCCCGTGTAGACAATTAGATCGGTTCCCCAGATGAAGCTGATGATAATGGCCTTGGCAGCTAGGCACCAGCTGTAGGTAAATAGCGTCCACATGCCGTAGGTTGTCTGCTGTTCTTGGTCCTGATCTGTCTAAAACAATTTGTCAAACTTGTAGAACTGCACTAAAAATTTGCTATTGTAAGGTATTACATGAAATCTTACCTATTTGAAATTTTGAAGCACAGATATGTTGTACCTCTTAAAAAACAAATAGGTAAAAAAGGCATTTAGTAATTATTTTCTGGTATTTTACTGAAATTTCCAACCACAGTACTGAGCAAACGGAAACTTGTAATGCTTTTCTCTGCAGCCGCCTCAGCGCCGACAAATCTTTATACTTCTTTTCCTTTAAAAAAGTTAGTCGCTATTACTTAACGTGCAAGTTGCTATAGATGGATGTGGCGACATTTTAATTTATGTTAATTATTTAAGTCACATTAAAAGTAACCGCAGACAAACACTGCCAGTATTGGTTATATCATTTTATATGGAACACAGTCGTTCGTCGTGTCCCACAGTCACAAAAAGCCGCTGCAGAAACAGCAATTAAACTACCAATATCATAAGAATCATTTAAGGTGGTAGTTGCGTTTTCGAGGTTTTTATGATTTCTATGTAAACTTTGCGCCACCAGTACTCAAGTTAGAAGCGACGCCTGAGCATAAATTTTTGGGACAGTATTGTAAAGGTCAAAATCCCCAGGCATGTCTCTCACTTTTTTGAAATTTCACCTGTGGACATTTTTAGAGGGTTTTAATTACAAGAAAATATCTTAAATTTTTGGTGCGTTTGGTTTTCAGCTATTTTCTCAGTAAATTGACTAGTTATTAAAAAAGTGGGGGACATGCCTGGGGATTTTAAACATGTTAAAAACCTTACCAACTTTCAGCCCCAACAGATGATCGTATGATTCAGAGCTGTGGCGCAAACTTTTTGTAAAAAATTTTAATATTTTGGAAAGGACCTTTCTTTAGTCGCTTATACTGGAAAGAAAATCACAGGTTAAATTTCAAGGCATGGCATACATTTAGGAAAGATATTGTTCTACCTAATGCAAAAGACCGCTTGTGATTTGAATTTGTAAACGCTGAGCTATGGCTTTTTAAAAAAACACCTAAAAACGCAATTACCCCCTTAAACGCTTTCCATGAACTGCATTTAAGGAAATAAGTTTGATCTGATCGATTTTTTGATAACATGTTTGTGTTTACTTTTACCAGAAACCTAGGCTTGATACTTAATTCTGAAGCATTTGTCGCAGTCAGCGCTTGTTTAAAGCGTTTTCAATGCATCTTATTGTAAGCTTTTTTGGTAGAGTTTTAGTTTTAGTGAAAAAACCTTGTCTTCCTTCTTGAACAGTTCGTCAACCGTTTCCTCGTCAAAACGGGCTCCATTGGTTGCAGCAATTTTTTTCAATAATTGCTTGGCCTGGCTTATCCTTCCAGTGGCTATTAGCCAATGTAATGATTCGTCCAACCACGGGTAGATACCGGCAAGAAATATCCCAGGTATCGTCACGGCCAGAATTAGCTGAATCCAGGTACGGCTCAAATAGGCAACACCTGAAACCCGACAAGTCTTATTCATATAATATGGCTGTGTGCAGCTCCAAAAGAAACTGCCCGTGCCCACGTGTTCACGTAGGTATAACAAGCTGCAATTTATTGCAAAACAGTCAAGTAAATTATGCTTTTAATGAGAGCAATATTGTCAATACTATTTTGTCACCATAAAGGCCAGAATCACACTAGCACTTATACGCAGGAATCAAACTACATACATAAGTAAGGCTGCTGAGTGCTGATCTCGGAGAAACACGCTCCTATTCTGCCTAGTTAAAATCACCAACGTTGCGATTCGAAAACATAAAACAACTGCTAAATTTAACGCTTAGGGTGTCTTTCCACTGGATGATATATAAAGCACCCAATGTTTTTTACCTACGTACGTAATTACCTTATAAATTGACCTGCTTTACTAGCCTATGTATGTATTACAAATTTATCCCTGCTGCAGTGCTGCATTACTGTATGAACAGCTTGAGCTTACCAGCCAAGATAATGCAGCCACCAGCAAAAAACACACACAGGGCAACGAGCACGAAAGAATACTGTTTTTCGCCAACCAACTCGAGGGCCAAAATCCAAACTATTGCAAAACAGGAGGATCCAGCGAATGACTTTATGAAAACTAAGGCAGCCAAAACTTGCCAGTGTTGCACGGCACAATATGCTAGACTAGCTACTGTGTACCACACCACGGCTAATATGAACGCGGGACGACGACCAAATTTGTCCTAAAAGCAAAAGGAAGTTAAAAACTGACAAAGAATAGATGCTCCACTTCAGGAAATGAGACATGTGATTTCGTTATGAAAGGAAAAGATTTGGACTATCAAGAATTCAAGAGTACAGCAAGTGTTGCAGAAGTCATGCCACTGAAATAAGTAAGAGTGGCGCGCATCTACCTATTTTTTGTCAGACTTTAGTTAAGATTGTTTTGAATTTACGTCAATTGCACGTCACATCCGTTGCACTTGACCAGATAGCGCTTCGGCTAGGCTAGAACTTAAAAGCGAACAAAGTATGTAAGGGTCAATCTCGAACTTTTAACTTCAATATACTTCAATTCTACAATAAAGTTATTTTAATTATTATAAAAATGCCCCCATTGGGCATCAGTGGGGTTAGAATAGGAGGTTCTAAAGCGGAAAAATGCAATCTCGCTCGTTAAAGATACTGGACAAGTTTGCTGTGAATAGGAAAAATTCATTTTGTTAAAGTTGGTGGACAAGAGCGATCAGAATAGCCTGCCCCATGACACATTAGCGCTTTCTGCACCCTATTCGCACGAATCATTCGGTAGAGCTATTGAAAAAAAACGGAAAGTGTCAAGTTTGCAAAAGTTTTTTTTCATATCTCAAGTTAGACTCAACCAATCTCTCCGAAATTTTGCAGGCACATACATAGCTTTCTACTAGTCGGATACACACACCAAATTAAAAGTCATTCGCTTGCATATATTTTAAGTTATTAAAAAATTGAATTTCAAAAATCCGCATTGAGTGGATTTTCTCCTATTCTAGGGTTGGGCGCTGTTGCGCCAACCCTGATAAAGTTAAATACAATCAATGATTTTCGGATTATTTTAACATAAATTACCGCCCAAGCCTTACCTCAACTTAAAAATGTTTTGACTTTTTTGCCCTGGTTCCGCCTATTCGACAATGCTATTTCTAAACTTGCTTGAATGAATGAGAAGAAGAAAAATCCAGCAATGCTGCCCAAGTTAGTGATGGTGAACAGAGTGTTCACGATCCAGCCCTGATCACAAACTAAATCAAACTTCGTCACCAGATTCTCATCCCAGTCACTGTGGTCGTAGACATAGCCATAGAGACATCTGGCTGATCGGTTTAAATTCACATCGCCTTGCGAGAACACGCTTGCATTTTGTCCAAAAAGTCCGGACCCATTCACAGACGACGATCGTTCATACATCAGACACTCACTCAACCCGTAAGCGCCGTATGAGTAGTCTACAGGCGCTACTAAAGACAGCATGGCGTTTTGTAGAATACGCTTTCCTCCTGCCTTGACGTTACCACCGGTATCCTCAGGAGAAGTGGCACATCTGTGATGCGGGGTGGATAAAATGAAAATTTGCAACATTACAGCAAAGGCACAGATTGCAGCGGCAGGCATCAAGCAGAAGAAACGAATTTTTTGATACCTCCCAAAACCGCCCAAACTGAGTAATAAATTGTCCGTGTTTTGTGATGACATGTCAGTATAGCTGAATTAATATAGAAATAAGAAATGTGGTTTTTCCGATATTAGGTGAATCTGTAAAATTAATAAATAATAACAAAATTAGAAGATTTTATAATCGAGAGCTAAGTCAAACGATTTTTATTGCAATAGGTACATTAGGTCGCACGTGAAAGAACCTAATTTTTATCACCCGAAATAAACTATGTACATATATATGTAGTTGGTTGTTGACTGAACACCATGAACACAGAAGTTGTGTACAAGAAATTCAAATCTTAGCTTACCACGGGTACGAAAACACAAAAACTGTCGGTTACTACATATTGTCAAGAAAAGGAGGTGGGACTCTTACAGAAAGAAAGACATGGGAATGAATCAAGGGGAATTCTAATTAACCATGTCTGAATCTGCAGATCACATAATTTCAGAATGCCGTGTAAGCAAAATTTTTAAACCGTTTGATTTGACTAAATCGTTTGTCTAGTGAGGATCGCTTTTTCTCTTGACAGCATCAATTGTGTACTCTTGGTGCTATTAATTGATTCCATATCTTATTTTATCAGCCATCACTTTATCCCCGTAATTGAATGTTAATAAATACCTACAGGAATTACCCAGTTTTCTGTTACATCAAATTTTCAGAAAATTTATAAATCTACCTGTTTCTAAGTCAATCTTTCTTGTGTACTAATAATGTCAACCTTGTTAGACAAGTCCCGAGTAAAAGCGTTTGTTGATTGTTCTTCAGAAAATGTAACATTTAGACACTGTCACTATGTTAGCCAGATAAAAACACGCCAGGTACAAGCGTTTGACGGTAATAAAAAACAGGAGACAAAACCAGTTTTAGTAAGCACTTTGTCGAAAGGAAGTAAACAACATTATCGGAAGGCAAGACAGAACCAAACAGGGAACAAAATGTTTCAAAAACTATATGTCAAGGGACGGTTCACGTATGTATGCGGGTTCAGTTGTTAAAAAAAATAAATCAGCAGGTACAATACTAATTAAACAAATAGCCCCCATAAAGGGCAAGGTTCCTTCCCCAGTGCCTACTTGTACTGTAAGCTACGCTACTTACTCCACTATCCTTAACTGGACTACGTATCCTAATTTAAAACCTAGCTTATTTCCTAACTATTGTAAGTACGTACAAAAATTAATGCTGCAGGATGTTGAGCATCTCGCTGCATCGAGCCATTCGGCGCAAATGTTGCACTTTGATCTGAGCTGAGCACATCAGCTCTAATAAGCGATAAAGATACCTATACTGCTGGTGGTACGGTCCTGACGTCCGTTCAACCCTTTGTCCGTTTGTCCCGATGTCCATACAGAAATAAGAGCAGACACTTGAATTAGGAAAATGAGCTGCCTTAGGAACCGTGTCAAAAATGACATGCATTTCAAAACGTGTACACGTTTTGAAAACACGATTTGCAAACGTGTAAATGCGAAAGCAAATCGTGTCATTTGATTGACACTTGACCTTACGGCTAAGCCAAATCAATCATTTTAGCTGACGTCGCCTATACTTAAGGGGGTAATTGCGTTTTTAGGTGTTTTTTTAAAAAGCCATAGCTCAGCGTTTACAAATTCAAATCACAAGCGGTTTTTTGCATTAGGTAGAACAATATCTTTCCAAAATGTATGCCATACCTTGAAATTTAACCTGTGATTTTCTTTCCAGTACAAGCGACTAAAGAAAGGTCCTTTCCAAAATATTAAAATTTTTTACAAAAAGTTTGCGCCACAGCTCTGAATCATACGATCATCTGTTGGGGCTGAAAGTTGGTAAGGTTTTTAACATGTTTAAAATCCCCAGGCATGTCCCCCACTTTTTTAATAACTAGTCAATTTACTGAGAAAATAGCTGAAAACCAAACGCACCGAAAATTTAAGGTATTTTCTTGTAATTAAAACCCTCTAAAAATGTCCACAGGTGAAATTTCAAAAAAGTGAGAGACATGCCTGGGGATTTTGACCTTTACAATACTGTCCCAAAAATTTATGCTCAGGCGTCGCTTCTAACTTGAGTACTGGTGGCGCAAAGTTTACATAGAAATCATAAAAACCTCGAAAACGCAACTACCACCTTAAAGAAATTTTACGTACGTATATCTTCTCCGCTACTAAATTATTTGCCAACTTTATATTCAGCATGCTGAACCCAGCTGTTGTCGAAGAGTCAAAGATCAGACTAAGGACAAATGCACTGCATAAAATATAGCATGCATACACGTATAGGGGGGATGGAAGACCCCTCAAAATTTAAGAGGAGGGACCAAACTGCTTTTGATTAATTTTTCCGAAAGTTTTACAAATTTTTGCTGAATTTAGGGTATTTTTACGTGTCATTTCAAACGTGTTATGCGTTTGGATTTTTGACACGGTTCCTTACTGATGCTTTGGACGGACAAAAATGCTCGGTGAATCCACTTAGTGCTAGGATGAATGCAGTGCTAGAGTAAAGCGAAAACTAAAAGGATTAAAAGTGCTTGGGTGAATATAAAATAAATTGAACATCTTTTGCTCTTATAAATAAAAAACTAATAAACTAATTTACTTGCTTATCTAAAAACAAATTATACATATATATACAAACATTATATATATATGTCTATAAAATCAATTTTTTCAACGTGGTAATGAAAACCACACGACCGCATGAAAGCAGACGGCGGCAGCATAATAATGCATCTATCCCAATTAAATACCTGGGTTTAGGGGTGTTTCAGTTAACTGATAACTGATAACTTTTTTTAAAAAAGTTATCAGTTAAAGTTAACTGATAACTTGACTGATTTAATTTCTCGGAGTTAACCTTAACTTTAACTTTAACTGAAATTATTTTGAGCCTTAACTTTAACTGATAACTTAACTGATTTAGACTCCAAAAACTGATTTAAATCAGTTAACTGATTTTATTTTCAGTTAAGCGTCAAAACTGATTTCATTTTCAGTTAAGTGCATAACTGAAAATAAAAATTCAGTTCTGCGTGTAACTGATTTAAGAAATTTCAGTTCAGCTGTGACCTGAACTATTGAATGCAGACATGTGCTTCCGTTAAGTGTGCATGTTTTATTTTTTGATGCATTTTAGCCACATATAGCATATGTTATATTATATAAAGTAAAATGAAAAGAATATGATAACCCTTCAGTTTGGTAGCGCAATAGATAGCTGCAGTGCACATTATTAGCGGCAAAAAACAACCCAATCGGGACAACTTGGGTGCGGCAAAGGGTTCCATGAAAAGTGATTAACCATCACCTGTGTGTGACCTGATCAGATTGTAGCATCCTTTTAGCTACGTGCGATTGCGTCGTTAATGTGTCACTCGATACTTATTTTAGCTCCTGTTTGATATTTGTGTGGGCTGTAGGCTGAGGCCTGACGGTATCCATGGGCTATTTGGAGATTTAAAAAATTACGTGCCGTAGTACGAAAATTCTAAACTCTTTTTCAAAATTTAGTTCTGATGTATTCGTTAATGAACTTTTAGAAAGAATTTGAACATTGGTGAGCAAATTTTTATAATGTTGAAGCACAATAGGCCCGAGGCTGGTAACCACTTAGGTATCTAGAGGAATTAAAACAGCACAAATAAACCGCGGTACTCGGTAGTCGGTACATTTTAATAAAACTGATCACAATTGTTATAAATCTAATTTATAGACATTAATATATATATAATTTAAAAACCATAAAACACTTAAAAAGTGGATTTTGAGTGATAGTTTTGGATTCGAAATTTTTCAAAATTTTTACCATGTAACTGAAATTAAAATCAGTTAAAGTTATCAGTTATCAGTTAAGTTAACTTAACTGATAACTTAACTGATTTAATTTTGCATAACTTAACTGATAACTTAACTGATTTAAATTTTGCGCAAATAACTTAACTGATAACTTAACTGATTTAAAATTCTGTAACTTAAACATCCCTACCTGGGTTGTACAGATAATGTGCTTGTCTGACAAATACAGGCTTGTGCTTGGCCATATATGTACATATGTATTCATGTTGAAAAATTCTGACATTACAAGTTTTTACGTGGTGGCCTCAAACCTGTGCAACAAAAGAACACAAATCCAACATTTCTAGTACAAGACTGCTGATGGGTAGGGTTGATTTAGTTAATTATTCCGCCTGAAGGCGGAATTATTAGAATCATACCGTTGTATGAAATTCATGCAAACCAAATCTGTACGCAAAACATTGCCATATGTTTTGCACGGTGCTAGCATATAGAACTAAGCGTGTTCCAACCGTGGGGGGCATGACCAAAAAAACAGAGCTAAAACATATCCCAAACAGGGTAAAGTTCATCAACCAGACGAAAGCTTAAACTTTTGCAAAATTAAATTTCTGCCCCCCCCTTATCTGGTTTTCCATTATATGATTTTGCTACATGTTTCCCCCCTTGGATGTTAAGTTTATTTTGTCTGCACACTGTCTGATTGGTTGTTGGCATTCAGCCACAGCCAATCAGCATCTAATATGAGATCATTAGAACGTTGAAAACGCACTAAAAAACCAAACACATACATATTTTAGGTAAACTTTATCTCTATTTATTATACATGATTGATTAAATGTTAATAATGAACAAAGCTGGTTTTGATTTGAATTCAAAATTTTTAATATTTTAATTAAATGCCTTTTTGTATTTCTGGCTAAGTTAAAGTAACCATTCGTGAACGGTGAGTGGTGCAGTGGTTAGTATCATTGTTTCGTAAACCGTAGATAGCTGGTTCGATTCTCGATCCTGCTATTATCTGTGTATATATTTGAATTTGGGGAAAATTTTGTTCATTTTTCAAATAAAATATAACTCTCTAATCTTACTCCTTTTAGGAGTCTACTTGTTTATAACTGTTCTCATTACTCATCAATATAACGTATAATTTAACTGATAACATTTTTACTTTAACTAATTTGGGGACAAAATTAGTTAATTTCACTGTAAGTCAACTGAAGTAATCGCCATAAAATTGGTTTAAATCAGCTCTTTGAACTTATTTTGAGTGATTTACTGCTCGTATGAAGATAAATGCGCTGAATTATTTATTGCCTTCACATAAGCACTACAAACATACAAAAGCACTACATAATTAGACCACTATAGCAGTCATAAACATAATACAGTGTACAAGCATAGTGAGCAGATATCATACGTTTCGCTAGTTTGCTCTCCTAAAACCAAATATTTCTAACTACGGACAAAAGTTCAGTTGTCGTCTATTTAACCGTCCTTCGCTGTGTCTGATTTTCATTGTCCATGTCTCTTACGGTCTTATCCAAATTGGATTTATCGGATTCGATTTACCTTTATTTCGTCAATAACGCAGCGTCAGTTAAACGTAATTTATTGAAACTTGCCACACACTGAGGTAGTGTATGACGAGCTATGTGGGGCAAAATTTCAGCCGGCTATTTATATTTTTTGCGGCACTATTAGCAAAACTAATTTAAATCTAATCTGTTAAATCCAATTTTACATAAATGGACGGTGGGATTAGAAAAAGGGATTAAAAGCACAACTGACTTCAACTACTGTTTATTACGAAAAGTATTGATATATGTGAACAGAGTTCAATTGAGTGGTTTAAAGTTATTCTATGTAGTTGCCAACATATGTAACAAAGTGATAGCGCCGCCAGCTCAAAATTACTGAAGGCCATGAATTGAAATTTTATATACGTGTTGTGAAGGCAACTGCTTGCAATTGAAACTGTCACTAATTGTAAGTCTAAATTTTCTGGAATGAAATTAATAATAGTATTGGACTAGAATAGGAACTACAGCTAAGATTTTATTTCAGTCGCATTTTCTTTCATTTCTTTTGAACTTTCTTTCATTTCTTTCTTTCGTTTCTTTCTTTCATTTCTTGCAAGTTTCATTTCATTTCTTTCAAATTTCATTTCATTTCTTTCATTTCTTGCTGTTTCATTTCTTTCATTTCTTGCAAGTTTCATTTATTTCATTTCAAATTTTAGCTATCTTAACAACTGAGTTACCAAACAGGTAGAATTACTTACAAGAGGGTAATTGCGTTTTCTCAGATTTTACCAATTCAGTGTTGAGGCCTCATTTGTAACTTGAGTTCTGTGGGCGCAAAAGCACAAAAAACTCGAAAACGCAACTACCATCTTACATAAATTGGCTCAGCGCGGCCCCTTAACATCATATTCAAATGAAATCACATCATATTATTAGGTGGGTTGCGCCATACATCTTCTTCATTGCGCTAATTCTTCAGCCAGACTAACAGCTGAAGGTCTACAGCTGAGGTCAAAAGGCAACAAGGGCTAAGCAGCTAACTTTTTGTGGCCACGTATATAAGATTGTTTACGTACGTACGTACGTATCCTACTTGAGCCGATTAGTTTCTTTCAAATTTCATTTCTTTCATTTCTTTCATTTCTTTCATTTCTTCTTTCATTTCTTTCATTTCTTTAAATTCTTCTTTCATTTGTTTAAATTCTTCTTTCATTTCTTTCATTTCTTTAATTTCTTCTTTCTTTCGAAATTTTCTTTCTTTAATTTAGCATTTCCTTGCAACTGAAATAAAGGCTTAGCTGTATAATGGAATAGACAAGAATAGCTTTACGGGTGAGTTGGTGAAAATTTGTGATATTTCTTCCTGGCGTAATACTTTGAAATTGTTTCATTTGAACAAGAAACTATCACTGAACCGTGTTTCTTTTTCTTCTATGCTGGTCACTCTTGCTGTGTTTGATTTTCACGATAACAGTCAGAAATAGATTTGATATCGTCCCATGTCAAATTTTTGTTCCTTGTATGTAGAGAAGGAATTATTGTTTTGAAACCAACTCTGCACTCTGCAGTCTGCATAGTGTTGAAATGACACCTGCATGTTAGTCATCGTAACGTGTAGAGTCAACTTTGGAACTGATTGCTGTTTTTTATAGAAGGTAAGTTTTTTAAAATAAAGTTATGGTCAACAACAGTTTTGTAAAGGTGTCATTTTGATAAAGGATTAAAAATACATAATAAGTTTTAGTCGATTTGAAATACTATGCCTATCACGGATAAAAGTGTTCCCCCCCTAAAATTTGTCCCCCCGGACTCTTTCACCCGGTTAAAAGTGTCCCCCCGGACAGTTTTATCTGGATAAAAGTGGTCCCCTGGACAGTTTTATCGAATAAAAGTGTCCCCTTTTGGATAAATTAGTCTCTCCTCCAGGACAGTTTTATCCGGATAAAAGTGTCTCCCCTAGGGTTGTTTCAATTACGGAATTATTTTCAATTTCAATACCATTATCAATTTTTTGCCCAAATATTTTCAATTTCAATACCATTATCAATTTTTTGCCCAATTATTTTCAATTTCAATACCATTATCAATTTTTTGCCCAAATATTTTCAATTTCAGTACAATTTCAATTTTTTTCTCGAAATATTTTCAATTCAATTTCAATTTTGCAAATATTTTCCATTTCAATTAATTTTCAATTTTTTTAGCGTAACTGCTGAGGCTTTTTTAATAAGTAATATTATTATAACTGTTTGTAACTGTTCATCTATAAACACAAAAATGCGCGAAATTACACGCACCGCGCACGCACCTACGGTATTTATGTTGTAATAAATGAGAATTAGGACCTATGAGACTCGGGGGCTGTGGTGCAGTCTTAGGTGTAGTGGTTAGCATTCTTGTCTTCGAAGCAAGCGGGCCGGGTTTGATTCCCGGCGCCTCCATTTCTTTCTGTCTTTCTAATTTGGGGTCTCCATCTTTCTATTCAACATAGTGGCGACCGTGACAGGACGGAGAGGATAGGGCCGGGTCCTCAGGACAGCCTTATCCCCTAACCGTCTACGGAGGTGGGTTGGGAGTCCCATGCCCTGGGTTGAGGTTGGTACTTAAACCCTTAGGGTACTCGTACTGTGTGCAGTATGAATGTGTACATGGTCTCTTTCTTATGTGGTCCCTCGGTTAAGGGTAATCCAAAAAACCCTCGGTTTCGGTTAGGGGTGAACCGGAGAAAACCTTGGTTTCGGTTAAGGGTGAGCCAGTTAAAACCCTCGGTATTTGTTGGTAATCGTTCTGGGTCGATCGAAAAACCCTGTGGTTGCGGGTGAGCCAGAAACCCAGGATTGTGGTGTGACTGAATCTGAAGTAGGCTTGGAGGCCTACCTGTGAATGTGCTACGCCCTTGAGGCATCGGATTCGGTCCGGGAGCATGAGTATCGAACTAGTATCGTTGCAGGGTCGCAACGATGTTCGAAGGGGGGATCCTGTTGCTAATGAAATTGTAAATGTAAATGTCGTAAATGGAAAAAGGGCCTATGAGACTTGGGGGCTGTGGTGTAGTAGTTAGCATTCTTGTATTCGAAGCAAATGGGCCGGGTTCGATTCCCGGCGCTCAATTTCTTTCATTCTTTCAAATTGGGGTCTCCATCTTTCTTTCAACAATTAACCAGAACACGTGGTTTTTTATCAATCCTAGAGTTACGAGCGTCGAAGAGAGATCGTAAAACCGTCATTCAAGCTCACAAAACATTTGATTAAACTCACTGTGTCATGAAACCCAAAAAAGTGAATGATGTAAAGATTTGAATGCAGTTTTTAATAAGTTACGGATCACAACGAAAGACACACACCACGAATTTCGACAAGAAAAAAGGACTAAGGACTACCTATGCACTCAGTTAAATCGTAATGTGCTTACAATAACAAAGGTTCAAGATGATAATGAAGAGACCTGCGCTCAATTGAAAATAATAATTGAAATTAGACAATTTCAGTATCAATTACGTTTCAATCATGGCTGTTCACCAACACATGCTACATGCACAAACGGGAATACAGACAAGACTTCGTTCCAGCAACAGACATGCTGTGAAGTCAACCAGACCAGCATAATTGATATTGAAATTGAAAGTATAGTTTCAATTTCAATTACAATTAAAATATTTTTAATTTCAATACCATTATCAATTTTTGACCAAATTATTTTCAATTTCAATACCATTATCAATTTTTAGGCTAATTATTTTCAATTTCAATATCAATTAATAATTGATATTGAAATTGAAAGTGGGTTTCAATGATTAAATGAAATAATTGAAACAACCCTAGTCTCTCCGCCCCCCGGACGGTTATCCGGGTAAAAGTGTTCCCAAGACAGTTTTATTTGGACAAAAGTGTCCTCCTCCCTGCTCCCCGGACACTTTTATCTGGATAAAAGTGTTCCCTACTAAAGTTGCCAAAGATGGTTCAGTTAAACTTCTGGCTACGATTAAGGTTCAACTTCTGGTTCAGGTTCAACTTCTGCTTCAGGTTCAGGTTCACTTCCGTTTGTTATGTGTCGATCCTGCTCACATTGCAACATTACAACATAACAACATAACTCAACATTGCACACATAACAAACACAAGTGAACCCGAACCAGAAGTTGAACCTTAACCAGAAGTTGAATCTGAACCAGAAGTCGAAGCTGAACCTGAAACAGAAGTTGAACCTGAACCAGAAGTCGAAGCTGACCTGAACTAGAAGTTGAACTGAACCATCAATGGCAATTATAGTGGGGGCAGGGGGACACTTTTATCCAGATAATAGTGTCCGGGGGGACACTTATCCAGATAAACGTGTCTGGGTTGACACTTTTAACCGGATAAAAGTGTCCGGGGGAACAAATTTTAGAGCGGACACTTTAATCCATGACATGCCTACATAACCAACAAAATATTTGCGCTGTTGATTTGCTGTAAACGAAATAATTGTGTTCACATTTAGTAAGAGGGCCTGTAGCTCAAATGGTAGAGCGCGCGCTTAGCATGCGCGAGGTACGGCGATCGATACCCCGCAGGTCCATGTTTTTTTGGAAAAAATGGAAAAAATCATCAATTTACTTTCAAGCTTCTTATAATGTTGATTCCAAGATATTTATCATTTTGGATTTTTATTCAGCTCTTTAAGCGTTTTTGTGATGTTTCTTTATAGTCACAATAAAACAACCAGAAAAATTGAAGCAGCAAGGCCGAGGGCCAATTCCTAAAACGGATTAAACAGATTATATTAAAGTTTGTTTGCTTAATAACTTATCTCAATGTTGAGGTAGACTTGAAAAATTTTGTGCACAAGCGGGACTTGCGATAAATAATTGCTATCGCAAATTTCGTTTAAATTCATAAACGTTGTCATGAGTTATTGGCAAAACAAATTTAAATCTAATCCGTTTAATCCATTTTAAGAATTGGCCCTTAGTGGTCAAAGGCGCTAGTGAAATATGTAATGATAAAGTTCAAGGTTTTGACTTTCAGTTGTAAACATTTTTCGTAAAAAATTTACTCGACTTTTGTTTGCAAAATCGCATGTATTTACGGCAACTATGTATGCATGTTTTTGGCCAAAAATTATCGGTTCAGCGTTGAAACTATGTAAATTAAGCAACTGCAGATGGCTATGAAGGCTTTCTATGATGGCAATGTACACTGAAGGCAAAACTGAAATATAATATTAGGGTGGAATTTTTACTCAGCAAAGGAACCTTGCCCGGTGCACCCTTTTGGGGGCTGCTTGTTTTTACTATTTGGGTTTTGTCAAACTGATTGTGCAGCAGCCGTGGTCGAGTGGTTACGACGTTTGGCTGAAGATCATGGTGGATTGAGAGCATTTGTTCGATTCTTGTCGCACCTTTTAGAGTTCTGACCTTGTGGCCAGCGTACAGCAGCCATATTGTTGCTGAAATCACGCCAGACTAAAGTCTGACAAAAATGAGATGTGACACTTTACTTATTTTAGTGGCATGACTTCTGCGACTACTTGCTACATAGTTGCTGTACTCTTTATAGTCAAAATCTATTCTTTTCGTAACGACATCACGACCACATGTTTCGTTTTTGCAAGTGATGCAACTATTTTTTGTCAAACTTCACATTAACGCCAAACTGTCGACTTATGTAGTTTGTTCGCAATTATAATTTAGTTACAGGTCCACAGCAAACGAATGTGCCATTACTACATCTACCAGACTTGTGACTGAATATTTGATATTATTTATCATTGTTAACAATTTTCTGCAGACTATAAACACGACTTCTAATTGAAGTTTAATTAAGGCACCAAAATTACGACATGTTCCAATATACAATCACATAAAAAAGAAAAAACAAAAACGCTTGCATCAAAACGGAAAAAACATTTTGAACGAGGAAAATTGCACTGATTACTGAGACAAAACGGT
>JASANF010000499.1:0-16279 GCA_030248245.1 Trissonchulus sp. WLG1_4
TATCCGTTCAGTTACGTATGACAGAAAAAACCCAGAAAAATCCCAGAAAATCCCAGAAAATACCCACAACATGCAGAAAAACCCAGAAAATTCCCAGAAAAAACCCAGAAAGTGAGACTGGAAGGTAGAAAAAACCCAGAAAAATCCCGGAAAAAACCAAGAAAATTCCCAAACTGCAATGAGAAGAAAATCCCAAGAACCCAAAAAAACGCAGAAATTCGACAAATGGAGTTAGAAAAAAACCCAGAAAAAAGCAAGAAAAAACCCAGAAAAAACCCCGAAAATTTTTTCTGGGTTTTTTTCTGGGTTTTTTCTGGAAAAGTTTTCCTGTCGAGGAAAAGAATAAGTGGACTTATTTGTTTGAGTAGAGCACCTTGGGGGAAGCATTTTTGCTTCAAGAACCCCTATTTTCATTTTTTGGATTTTCTGAAAAATGATCCCCCGAAATGAACGTCGAGTGAGGGACGCTTTCGCACTTTTTTGAAAAGCCTTGTTTTTTCCGTTATAATCGTTTCTCTCAATAGTCATAGATTATTGATGCATTTTTTTAGAATCAAAACAAAGGCTCTTTGACCGGGTTCCGGCCGAAAAATTTGCCAAATTCACCAGAAACGCCCAATTTTTGACCAAATTCAAATTCGACCTCATTTTGGGCTTGGGCTTAGGCTTAGGTTAGGGCTTAGGCGATAAAAAAATAGAAATTTTCAGAAAAAATCATGCCAGCTTAGCCTAGAGAATCCTGCCAGCTAAGCCTAGACGATGCCTTAAAACATCATAACTCACTCAAAACTATCCAAAAACAAAGATTATAGCCATTTTTTGCTTCGAACTTTGGCCTACGGTCACTTGCAAAAATACTGAAATGCAATTTTCAAGGGGTCATAGCATTAGAAAATACAAATATGTGAATAGGGGTTCTATTACAAAAAAGGCTTCCCTCAAGGTGCTCTACTCTAAAAAATAGATCCACTATTCCCCCCCACCCCAACTGCACTTGATCCGGTAGTTTCTGAGTGCGTTATGGTATTTTAAGGGATCGTCTAGGTTTAGCTGGCAGAATTCTCTTGGCTAAGCTGGCAGGATTTTTTCTGAAAATTTTGATTTTTTAGTACCTAGCCTTATAACTAACCTAAGCCCAAGCCGATATTTCTCAAACTCTCATTTTAACACGTATAGCACAGAAAAAAACAGCTTTCGGAAAATGATGCCACAAAAAAAACGTCCTTCACTGCTGGTTAGCTTGCTTCCCCAAGGTGCTCTACTAAAAAAATAGGTCCACTATTCCCAACCCCCAACTGCATTTAACTCAAATTATTATTATTGATATTTATATATATAATATATATATATATACAAGACTAGTGCGTCTAGTTCTAGACTAGCTCGACCGAATCTAGATCCTGACGTAAGTTATTGTATGACAATAAAAAAATTTTGAAATTTTTTTAAAATTTTGTTCAAAATTAAATTTCAATGCGATTTGATCGCATATGAGGTGATTATAGGTAGTCACTAAAGGGAAAAATTCCAGGAGCCATAAAGTTTGTTAGGGTTATGGTATCGACGTGAAATTTGTTTTATATGCTTGCGCTTGTCAAGAGCTATCAATTGATATGTCGCATGATGACGTAAACGGCGACAAATGGTCAGTATAAAAATAATAGTCATACGTGACTGGCCGTTGCGTCCGTAAACGTCATGTAAGGTATCATCCGAAAGCCCTTTCAATTCTGAGTTGAATCCTGTCACTTTTGGTGTTTCTACGTCAAGGTTGACGCAAGTTATAACGATTTCAATTTTTCCGAACTTTTGTTCAATACGTATATGGTGTGAGTAGTCGCGGAGGAATTTTTTCGAACAAAATGTTTTCGAAAAAGAATTTTTGGCCATAACTTTTTTGAAGGACCACGTAAATGATTCCGGTTTTCGTAATTAGATAGAGCAGTAGAAGGGCTTTTATTTGATACCAAAAAAGCTACACGTTAACGCTGACTTATATACCGAAAAACGCAAAATAAAATTTTAGAATAAAATAAATTTCAGATTTAAGACCCATATTGCCGGTCTCCACGGTCCCTGATAGAGTAAAAACTGTTTTGTGTAAGAATCACAGTAATATGGCTGACTTCAATGGAAGCATTACCTTTGTTATATCAATGGTAACACGGGACGCTACGTAACATTTTTGAAAAATAAAAAAATAAAATAAAATAAAAATTAACGTAAAAAAATTGTTGACGCCATAACTTTTTTTTAGCTAAGTGGTAAAAAGTTCTAATTTTCGGCATCAGTTAGGATATAAGAACAGACTTTTCTGATTTGACACCATAAAAAGTATAGGTTACCGCTGACTTATGTGCCGAAAAACGAATGATTAGTTTTGCCAATAAATATAGCTTACAACTTTATTGACCTGGAACCAGAGAGACCGGGTCACGTCCATTGCCATTTGTAAACTTGTTTCATGTTCAGAACATCAACGCCAACCCTTCCAGAGCCACCTCACCCCTATTATTATAATTATTACACAAAAAATAGGATACTTTTAAAAGATGATAAGTCTAGTGCGTCTAGTTTAGACTAGTACGACCATGTCGTATATAACTAAGTTAAGTCTATTTATGTTACATTATTTAACAAATGGATCAAAAGATTTTTTAGATTTTTGCCTAAATTCAATTGTTTTGGGATTTTGATCACCCATGGTGTGATCTGTAGCACAATCAGCCTCTTTTATGAACTCTTTCAGGGGCCATAACTTTTGATACGGTAGGTGGAGAATAATAATTTTAACGTCATTTGAGATGAAATTGTTAGAGCTTTCAAATGATGGGTGACACGACCTTTAACTTGACGTTAAGTTTGCGTCATAATTGAGAATTGAAAATTTAAACGTTTAAACGTGAACGGTATACGTCAAGTAAGGTATCATTCAAAAGCGCCTACTGGTCTGAGTTGAAAGGCGTCAAGAACATCTGTTTTACGTTAACGTTGAGGCAAGTTATGACGGTCTGAATATTTGCGAAGTAAATGACACTATAGTATCATCTTACATTCGTCGTAGTAGATGTTCGAGCCCGAAAATGCCAGTATGGAAATTGTTTATTTTTTCAAACCGGTTTAGCAGGTACAAACGGTTTCCTTTACGAATTGACTTTGAATAGAAAATTTTTTCGGGCCACGCTGTTGGCTATCTGATAACGTAAAATTGACGTTTCTTCGTTGAGCCGTTCCTGAATTATTATTGTAATTATTTTTGAGCAAGAAAGTTTATATAGTGGTGCGGGAAAAAAAACCCTTATTTTCAACTTTTCGGCGGGGTCGGGGGTTCCACATAAATCGGATCCATTAATGCTCGTGGCTGTTATAACGGCCATCTTTCGCCTAACTGTTGCACTAATAAAATGGATTGTAACCACTCACGTTTCTGAGTAATGAGTCTCGAAACCTCCGGGAAAAAAAACACTATGCGGGAAATAAACCCTAATGCGGGGAAAAACCCTATCACTTTTTCTGGGTTGTTCTATCAGCAGGTAATATAAACACAATTTCATCGTGTTTTACAACTCTTAGGCTGCAGAATGGACTAAAAAAACCGTTTTCTTGCGACATTCATGTGACTCACAAAGTCACAATGATTCTTCAAAAATCAACCCCGTTTTGGCAGAAATGACTTCTGCCCAAATAGGCATTTTTCCGTATTTTAAAAAGCATTAAAAACAAAATTCTGGCGCTCATTACGTGAGAAACAGCGTACAAACACCGCCCGCGTCTATCATTCTTGGATTTAATTGCTACGCAGCAGCTAAAACCTAAATATTGCAAAAAATGCCAAATTTTGGTGAAGCATCATCAAAAACAGGTTTTGAAAGGGGTGCTCCGGGGTATGGCCCGAAATGACTTAAAATGCCGTTTCTTGCGGCCGAATAAACTGGTTTAATGAAATCTACGCATGTTGTTAGCCCAGATGAACTAACTTTAGTGGCAACAATGGGTGAGTTTAGCAAAAAAATGCCGCCAAACAAAATAGGGTTTTTTTCCCTATACGTCCTCCTGATAAACTTTGACCAGTCACTGGTCAACCACAGCGTTTTGATGGTTTGAGCTTCAGAAGTATAGAGGAAAGGTAACTCTCTTGAAAAATGCAAACGGTGTTGTTCAAAAGTGTTTTTGTGAAAAATTATGACAAGTCAAAAATTTGGAAAATTTTGTCACTTTGGAATTTTTCAACATGCAAAATTTTGAAATTTTATAAAAAACGCTACAGGCCTCAAAACTGCACAGAAATTGGTGTGGTAAGTCAGTTTGGGGATGCGAGAACTTTCCACCTGCATACTCAAAGGTTGAACGCCCCGTGAGGTTCGGCCAGGAAGCACTAGGGGTTTTTTTCCCCGCAAAACGCGTAGGGTTTTTTTTCCCCGCACCACTATATAGTATAGTAAGGTAATAATTAAAGATGATAATTAAAGATGATAATTAAAGATGATAATTAGTCATCGAACGGGATCCCGAATCCCGAGGGTAAAATCCCGATCCGGTCCCGATCCCGATCCCGAACACAAATCCCGATCCCGATCCCGATCCCGAACGCAAATCCCGAAATTTTCGGGATTTTGCAAAATTATTTCACGTCTCAAATTTTCAAAATTTAGTGTAATCTAAAAAAATTTTCTGGGGGCTTCGCCCCCAGACCCCCGCCATTATGTACATCACAATATGATTACTTTAGTTGTCGTTCATCACTTATCTTATTTATTGTGTGTTAAAGTTCTCATGTATGTGTTAGCCCACACAGAGGTGGACGCTGGTCAAAATTTTCGACCCGTGACCCAACCCAGCCCGCGGCTCAGCACTCGTAGGTGACCCGCGACACAACCCGCGCCGTAAAAGCCGACCCGCGACCTACGTTGACCCACCATTCTATATAACCTACCTAGTAATTGTTTCAAGTGTGTGCATAGTGGACATCTGTACATTGTTCACATCAGGGTTGTAGCCCGGGGGGGGGGGCCCCCCCCCCCCCCCCCCCGTTTTGGTCGAACCTGAAGAAAATGTCAACATGGGTCCCCCCTCTGGTTTTTATCGCCCGGCCTAGAAAAATTTCTGATACGTCTCCAATTGACCAAATTTGACCTGAAAATCAAAAATTTCCCTTATTTTTTTCTGGGGGCTGCCGTCCCCACACCCCTGCGACCCCGGCTTACTATTCTTTGTTATTATCTTTCGTCAAAGCCTATGCATGACATGTATACGCGAGTACATTATGCTACAGTTACTTGTGCAACACACTGATGTGACGTTACCATCTTTTGTTTTAATTTTTCTGTCGGAAAAAGTTTGTGATACGTCTCCAGTAGACTAAATTCGGTCTAAAAATTGGAAAAATCGCCAATTTTTTTCTGGGGGCTGCAGCCCCCAGAAACCGGCAACTTTGGAGTTTAATATGTTGCGTTTATAAACGTACGGATAAAAATTCAGATACGTCTCTTATTGACATAATTTGGCTTAAAAATATAAAAAAATTCTCCAAATTTTTTCGTGTGGGCTGCCACCCCCAGACCCCTGCAGTTCTGTAGTTTATTCCTTGTTATTCTATCTCATCAAAGTCTATGCATGTATACAAGAGTAGATTATGCTGCATCTACTTTGGTAGTACACACACTGTCTGATGTGACGCCAGACGTTCCCATCGTTTGTTTAAATTTCCTTCCTAATACGTCTCCACTATCCTAAATTCATCCTGAAAATTGAAAAAATCTCCAATTTTTTTCTGGGGGCTGCCGCCCCCGGACCCTTGCAACCTATGGCTCAGTGGTCTTACGTTTACAATGCGCGTGTATCGCTAAACAAGTGCTTAAATCGCTAAAAACTTACTTCAACTTCAAAATCGCTATCACTGAGTGAGCAAAAAAAGTAGACAAGGTGCGAGCCCCCCCTTTTTCAAAATCCTGGCTACGCCCCAGGTTCACATTGACTCCGACGTGATAAATTGTTCGAGTTTCGGTGTCGGAAAAAAAATTAGTGACCGTGCAACCTGAAGTGGGTACCCGCTGGTCGACCTTACCCAACTCGCGAGTACACACGACCCGCGTAAGCCCCTGAGTCCACACGCACTGGGCTATGGCTATACATGTATGTTTGAGTTCAGGGATTTGGGATTTTCCTTCCCATCCAGGGAATGTACGTATTATATTGCCCCCAGTCCTCCACCCCCTCCCGGAAATTTTATCCGATTGAAATGTTACACAAGGGTTCCCTGGCATATTTTTAGGCCAAATTTTTAGGGCGGGGACGCAGTGGGGGGCGGGGGGCGGCGACCAAAATGTGGTGGGGCGCACCAAAGTTCAAGTTCCGAAACTGGGGCGGGTTTTTTTCCCAAAAAAATGGGGTGGGTTTTTCCCCCGCCTGCCATACAGTATTCTAGTGTAAGGGTATCTGTTTCCCATATTTTTGTGCTTCCCCTAACTTAAAAAATTTCCCTATTCGACTTCGGAAAATTTTTCTAAAATCCTAACCAAAAATCCCATCCAATTAAAAATATATATATATATATATATATATATATATATATATATATATATATATATTATATATATATATATATATATATATATATATATATATATATATATATATATATATATATATAGTGATCGAATATATATATATGTTCGGGAACGGGATTTTTGTTCGGGATCGGGATCGGGATCGGGATTTGCTTTCGGGATCGGGATCGGGATTTTACCCTCGGGATTCGGGATCGGGATCGGGATTTTTCGTTGGATTTTAATTTTGGTTAGGATTTTAGAAAAATTTTCCGAAGTCGAATAGGGAAATTTTTTAAGTTATGGGAAGCACAAAAATATTGGAAACAGATACCCTTACACTAGAACACTGAGTATAGCAGGCGGGGAAAAAACCCACACCATTTTTTGGGGGAAAAACCCGCCCCAGTTTCGGAACTTGAACTTTGGTGCGCCCCACCCCATTTTGGTCGCCGCCCCCGCCCTAAAAATTTGGCCTAAAAATATGCCAGGGGACCCTTGTGTAACATTTCAATCGGATAAAATTTCCGGGAGGGGGTGGAGGACTGGGGGCAATATAATACATACATTCCCTGGATGGGAAGGAAAATCCCAAATCCCTGAACTCAAACATACATGTATAGCCATAGCCCAGTGCGTGTGGACTCAGGGGCTTACGCGGGTCGTGTGTACTCGCGGGTTGGGTAAGGTCGACCAGCGGGTACCCACTTCAGGCTGCGCGGTCACTAATTTTTTTTCCGACACCGAAACTCGAACAATTTATCACGTCGGACTCAATGTGAACCTGGGGCGTAGCCAGGATTTTGAAAAAGGGGGGGCTCGCACCTTGTCTACTTTTTTGCTCACTCAGTGATAGCGATTTTGAAGTTGAAGTGAAGTTTTTAGCGATTTAAGCACTTGTTTAGCGATACACGCGCATTGTAAACGTAAGACCACTGAGCCATAGGTTGCTGCCGCCCCCAGAAAAAAATTGGAGATTTTTTCAATTTTCAGGATGAATACGTATCAGAAAGGAAAATTTAAACAAACGATGGGAACGTCTGGCGTTACATCAGAGTATCAGACAGTGCATTACCAAAGTAGATGCAGCATAATCTACTCTTGTATACATGCATAGACTTTGATGAGATAGAATAACAAGGAATAGTAAACTACAGAACTGCAGGGGTCTGGGGGCGGCAACTGGCAGCCCCCATGAAAAAATTTGGAGAATTTTTTTTAAGGCAAATTATGTCAATTTGAGACGTATCTGAGTTTTTATCCGGACGTTTATAAACGCAAAATATTAAACTTCAAAGTTGCAGGTTTCTGGGGGCGACAGCCCCCAGAAAAAAATTGGCGATTTTCCAATTTTTAGACCGAATTTGGTCAACTGGAGACGTATCACAAACTTTTTCCGACAGAAAAATTAAAACAAAAGATGGTAACGTCACATCAAATAGTGTGTTGCACAAGTAAACTGTAGCATAATGTACTCGCGTATACATGTCATGCATAGGCTTTGACGAAAGATAATAACAAAGAATAGTAAGCCGGGGTTGCAGGGATCTGGGGACGGCAGCCCCCAGAAAAAATGGGGGAAATTTTTGATTTTTAGGCCAAATTTGGTCAATTGGAGACGTATCAGAATTTTTTCTAGGCCGGGCGATAAAAACCAGAGGGGGGACCCATGTTGACATTTTCTTCAGGTTCGACCAAAACGGGGGGGTCGCGACCCCCGCGACCCCCCCTGGCTACAACCCTGATGTGAACAATGTGCAGATGTCCACTATGCACACACTTGAAACAATTACTAGGTAGGTTATATAGAATGGTGGGTCAACGTGGGTCGCAGGTCGACTTTTACGGCGCGGGTTGTGTCGCGGGTAACCTACGAGTGCTGAGCCGCGGGCTGGGTTGGGTCACGGGTCGAAAATTTTGACCAGTGTCCACCTCTGTGTGGGCTAACACATATACATGAGAACTTGAACACACAATAAACAAGATAAGTGATGAACGACAACTAAAGTAATCATATTGTGATGTATATAATGGCGGGGGTCTGGGGGCGAAGCCCCCAGAAAATTTTTTTAGATTACACTAAATTTTGAAAATTTGAGACGTGAAATAATTTTGCAAAATCCCGAAAATTTCGGGATTTGCGTTCGGGATCGGGATCGGGATCGGGATTTGCGTTCGGGATCGGGATCGGGATCGGGATTTGTGTTCGGGATCGGGATCGGGACCGGATCGGGATTTTACCCTCGGGATTCGGGATCCCGTTCGATGACTAATTATCATCTTTAATTATCATCTTTAATTTTTCTTTTTATTTCCCTCCCCGCGGGGAAAAAAACCCCCCCCTTTCCGGAAAAAAACCCCCCCTCCCCCCACCCCCCCCCCCTTTTACTGCGGACCCCACCCCCACCCAATAAAAATAAAATAAAAAAATAAAAAAAAACACAACAAACAAAAAAAAAAAAACACACACAACACCCCTTCAACAATGACTAATTATCATCTTTAATTATCATCTTTAATTATCATCTTTAATCATCCCCCTACACAACAAAAAGGGCGCGGGAAAAAAAAACCCGCGCGCTTCGCGCGCCAAAAAACCCCCAGCGTGACCTCACCACACACCACTACATAGGACCCCTTTGAGTATGCAGCAGAAAAACGCACACCACACACACACCCACCCCCATTTCCGGCCCGCATCTTTAGCCCTTTAAGCTTTTTAAAAAATTTTAAAAATTTACCCATCCCAAAAAACCCAAACCAAAAAATTTACCAAACCTAATTTTTCACCACAACACCCCCTAAAAACACCCCCCCCAACATCCATCGATACCTTTCCTCTATACTTCTGAAGCTCGAAAACCGTGAAAAACGCTGTGGTTGACCAGTGACTGGTCAAAGTTTGTGCGGGAAAAAAACCCTATTGCGGGGAAAAAAACCCTATTTTGTTTGGCGGCATTTTTTTGCTAAACTCACCCATTGTTGCCACTAAAGTTAGTTCATCTGGGCTAACAACATGCGTAGAGTTCATTAAAACAGTTTATTCGGCCGCAAAACGTCGTTTTTTGTCATTTTGGGCCATACCCCGACACCCCTTACGAAACCTGTTTTGATGATGCTTCACCAAAATTTGGCATTTTTTGCAATATTTAGGTTTTAGCTGCTGCGTAGCAATTAAATCCAAGAATGATAGACGCGGGCGGTGTTTGTCCGCTGTTTCTCACGTAATGAGCGCAAAAATCTGTTTTTAATGCTTTTAAAAATACGGAAAAATGCCTATTTGGGCAGAAGTCATTTCTGCCAAAACGGGTCGATTTTTGAAGAATCATTGTGACTTTGTGAGTCACATGAATGTCGCAGAAACGGTTTTTTTAGTCCATACTGCAGCCTAAGAGTTGTAAAACACGATGAAATTGTGTTTATATTCCCTGCTAATAGAACAACCAGAAAAAGTGATAGGGTTTTTTTCCCCGCATTAGGGTTTTTTTCCCGCATAGGGTTTTTTTTCCCGGAGGTTTCGAGACTCATTACTCAGAAACGTGAGTGGTTACAATCCATTTTATTAGTGCAACAGTTAGGCGAAAGATGGCCGTTATAACAGCCACGAGCATTAATGGATCCGATTTATGTGGAGCACAGGACGACCCGAAAAGTTGAAAATAGGGTTTTTTTTCCCGCACCACTATATAAACTTTCTTGCTCAAAAATAATTACAATAATAACTCAGGAACGGCTCAACGCAGAAACGTCAATTTTACGTTATCAGATAGCCAACAGCGTGGCCCAAAAATTTTCTATTCAAAGTCAATTCGTAAAGGAAACCGTTTGACCGCTAAACCGGTTTGAAAAAATAAACAATTTCCATACTGGCATTTTCGGGCTCGAACATCTACTACGACGAATGTAAGATGATACTATAGTGTCATTTACTTCTCAAATATTCAGACCGTCATAACTTGCCTCAACGTTAACGTAAAACAATAAAATTGACGCCTTTCAACTCAGACCAGTAGGCGCTTTTGAATGATACCTTACTTGACGTATACCGTTCACGTTTAAACGTTTAAATTTTCAATTCTCAATTATGACGCAAACTTAACGTCAAGTTAAAGGTCGTGTCACCCATCATTTGAAAGCTCTAACAATTTCATCTCAAATGACGTTAAAATTATTATTCTCCACCTACCGTATCAAAAGTTATGGCCCCTGAAAGAGTTCATAAAAGAGGCTGATTGTGCTACAGATCACACCATGGGTGATCAAATCCCAAAACAATTGAATTTAGGCAAAAATTTAAAAAATCTTTGGTCATTTATTAAATAATGTAACATAAATAGACTTAACTTAGTTATATACGACATGGTCGTACTAGTCTAAACTAGACGCACTAGACTTGTCATCTTTAAAAGTATCCTATTTTTTGTGATAATTATAATAATAGGGTGAGGTGGCTCTGGAAGGGTTGGCGTTGATGTTCTGAACATGAAACAAGTTTACAATGGGCTGGACGTGACCCGGTTCTCTGGTTCCAGGTCAATAAAGTTGGAGTTATTTTATTGTCAAAACTAATCATACGTTTTTCGGCACATAAGTCAGCGGTAACCTATACTTTTTATGGTGTCAAATCAAAGCTGTTCTTATATCCTAACTGATGCCGAAAACTAGAACTTTTTACCACTTAGCTAAAAAAAGTTATGGCGTCAACAATTTTTACGTAAACTTTTATTTTATTTATTTTTTTATTTTTCAAAAATGTTACGTAACGTCCGTGTTACCATTGATATAACAAAGGTAATGCTTCCATGAAGTCAGCCATATTACTGTGATCCTTACACAAAACAGTTTTTACTCTATCAGGGACCGTGGAGCCGGCAATATGGGTCTAAATCTGAAATTTATTTTATTCTAAAATTTTATTTTGCGTTTTTCGGTATATAAGTCAGCGTTAACGTGTAGCTTTTTTGGTATCAAATAAAAGCCCTTCTTCTGCTCTATCTAACTACGAAAACCGGAATCATTTACGTGGTCCTTCAAAAAAGTTATGGCCAAAAGTTCTTTTTCGAAAACATTTTGTTCGAAAAAATTCCTCCGCGACTACTCACACCATATACGTATTGAACAAAAGTTCGGAAAAATTGAAATCGTTATAACTTGCGTCAACCTTGACGTAGAAACACAAAATTGACAGGATTCAACTCAGAATTGAAAGGGCTTTCGGATGATACCTTACATGACGTTTACGGACGCAACGGCCAGTCACGTATGACTATTATTTTTATACTGACCATTTGTCGCCGTTTACGTCATCATGCGACATATCAATTGATAGCTCTTGACAAGCGCAAGCATATAAAACAAATTTCACGTCGATACCATAACCCTAACAAACGTTATGGCTCCTGGAATTTTTCCCTTTAGTGACTACCTATAATCACCTCATATGCGATCAAATCGCATTGAAATTTAATTTTGAACAAAATTTTAAAAAAATTTCAAAATTTTTTTATTGTCATACAATAACTTACGTCAGGATCTAGATTTGGTCGAACTAGTCTAAACTAGACGCACTAGTCTTGTATATATATATATATTATATATATATAATATCAATAATAATAATTTGAGTTAAATGCAGTTGGGGGTTGGGAATAGTGGACCTATTTTTTTAGTAGAGCACCTTGGGGAAGCAAGCTAACCAGCAGTGAAGGACGTTTTTTTTGCATCATTTTCGGAAAGCTGTTTTTTTCTGTGCTATACGTGTTAAAATGGAGTTGGAATATTTTCGGCTTGGGCTTAGGTTAGTTATAAGGCTAGGTACTAAAAAATCAAAATTTTCAGAAAAAATCCTGCCAGCTTAGCCAAGAGAATTCTGCCAGCTAAGCCTAGACGATCCCTTAAAATACCATAACGCACTCAGAAACTACCGGATCAAGTGCAGTTGGGGTGGGGGGGAATAGTGGATCTATTTTTTAGAGTAGAGCACCTTGAGGGAAGCCTTTTTTGTAATAGAACCCCTATTCACATATTTGTATTTTCTGAGCTATGACCCCTTGAAAATTGCATTTTCAGTATTTTTGCAAGTGACCGTAGGCCAAAGTTCGAAGCAAAAAATGGCTATAATCTTTGTTTTTGGATAGTTTTGAGTGCGTTATGATGTTTTAAGGCATCGTCTAGGCTTAGTTGGCAGGATTCTCTAGGCTAAGCTGGCATGATTTTTTCTGAAAATTTCTATTTTTTTATTGCCTAAGCCTGAACCTAAGCCTAAGCCCAAGCCCAAATGGAGGCCCAATTTGAATTTGGTCAAAAATTGGACGTTTCTGGCGAATTTGGCAAATTTTTCGGCTGGAACCCGGTCAAAGAGCCTTTGTTTTGATTCTAAAAAAATGCATCAATAATCTGACACCATTTAGAAACGATTAGAACGGAAAAAACAAAGGCTTCGGAAAAAAAGTGCGAAAGCGTCCCTCACTGAGGGTTCAGATTTCGGGGAGTCATATTTCAGAAAATCCAAAAAATGAAATAGGGGTTCTTGAAGCAAAAATGCTTCCCCCAAGGTGCTCTACTCAAACAAATAAGTCCACTATTCCCCCCCCCACAGGAAAACTTTTTCCAGAAAAAACCCAGAAAAAACCCAGAAAAAATTTTCTGGGTTTTTTCTGGGTTTTTTCTTGCTTTTTTCTGGGTTTTTTCTAACTCCATTTGTCGAATTTCTGGGTTTTTTCTGGGTTTTTTCTGGGGTTTTTCTATTGATTTCTGGGAATTTTCTGGGTTTTTTCCGGGATTTTTCTGGGTTTTTTCTACCTTCCAGTCTCACTTTCTGGGTTTTTTCTGGGAATTTTCTGGGTTTTTTCTGGATGTTGCCTGGGTATTTTCTGGGATTTTCTGGGATTTTTCTGGGTTTTTTCTGGGTTATTTCTGGGTATTTTCTGGGTTTTTTCTGGGTTTTTTCTAGGTTTTTTCCGGGATTTTTCTGGGTTTTTTCTACCTTCCAGTCTCACTTTCTGGGTTTTTCTGGGTATTTTTCTGGGTTTTTTTACGTTTTTTTTTCTCCCTTCCTTCCTTCCCCCCCCTGGGCTCTACGCTCAAGAATATGAAAAGTCACCTGTCAGTAGATCCACTGAACTGTGCATCCTTATATGCATACTGCATTAGCATTACGACATATTTTCAAAATCCACTTGTAACTGACCTACAACCTGACTCAATTACATCTATTTATATATGTCCACACTCCACAGCTATTGAACCTTTGAGTTCTGTTTATGCTTTCATCACCTTTACGTCGTATATATACAAACAGCAACAATGTCCTCAGTATCTTACAATAAAGAAGCACAGAAAGCTTATGCACTGATTTTCACATACCCAGATTTCTAAAATCCTCCCTTACGGCTACAGGCAAGAGAAAATCTGCACTGCTATAGAAACACTGTTATGTGCTCCTTTGATGCAATCATTAAACTGTCAATTTTCATAAATTACAATAATTCAGCTAAAGACATAAACATTCAAAATTTATCCTTTGAATGAAAGTCATCTCCATGTTTGGCAATTAAAAAATTAATTGCATCATATACACAACTGCTGATACCATTAATGGAAAGTAATGTTAACAATCAAGCTGCTTGACTTCAAATAAACTGCTTTGACTCAGAATTAGTAGATATTGAAACATGAATAGTATCTATATACCTTCAAAAGTTAACAGAGTTCTGGTATCTGACGTTACTGCTGAACAACTAGCAAAATTATAAGATTACAAACGAGAAACCAAGAAACAGAACGAACCAGGGCAACGAACCACAAAACAAAGCCTACAAGAACTACAAAAAAACAAGCTTGAGGTGACCTTATTTACAATTTTGAATTTAAAAATTTGAGATATTGAACATCAAATTTTAAGTTACAAAAAGTGGCCATAAGTTCAGTTTGACTCTGTATGATATATAACTCCAAAATTACAAAAAGTTCAGCATATATACTAACAGACAAAAATGCATGAAAATCAGTGAACTGACGATGGCAATACATTCAATTTTGCACTCACACATTATGAAAGGTCCTATGTGCAAACAGTCATAACCAAAGAGGGCATTTGATAGCCTCGGTTTTTTCAAAAAAAATACTTAGCAATCTGATTTGATATGTGTTTTTCAAAGGTAGGGCTTCAAATTCAATTGATAGCCAAACTAGAATTATAAATCAAAAGCCAGCAAAACTTTAATTTGCAAAATCAGCTCAAACTACAGCACTATTTGATGAATGAATTCAACAGCTGCTTTTTCACTGTTAACATATGTATGCTTGCGAGGTTCACATTTTACAAATAATAAACATGGCTGGTGAACAACCCATATAGCTGAACTTCATGAATCTTGGTTGTTTCATCATTGAACTTGAAGATTCACCAAAACTGCTCATGAAACTGACATTCTTATCCATAAACTAACCATACATATTGAGATTCTGTGAAAAAAATATTTGTGATTCAAAATTTGAACTCAAGTTGTAATGTGAAATACAAAACAGCCTATGACAGGTATCAGTTTTCCTGCAAACAGACACAAACAGACAGCCCGGTATCAGTTTTTTAGAACCAAAGCCAACGCAAACTGCAACATCCTGTTCAAACAGTTTCTGAGAATTCTGTGAGTTTAGCTTAATACACCATAGTCCACACAGCTGAACTGTGCTATGCATTTGACAAGCCCTTTGTTACATCCAAATCAAACAATAAAAATTTTCTTGAACAAATTAATTTCAAACCCTCAAACTGCCATTTGCGGCACCCATTTCAGCACCCAGGCATTCTTAAATAGCACGCAAGTAGCCAAACCCATCAAAATCACAAAAGTGATTTGGACAGTCAAATAATTTTGCCACATTTTGCAAACTACAAATTTTTGCCATGGCAATTAAAAACCCTTCTATCTATAATCTCCTGGAACTGAGAACCTAAAACCCAAAGTACAAACCTAAAACCAGAAATACAGGAAAACCAGAAAAAATCTACCAGAAAATTCCAAACAGAAAACCCCAAAACCCCAAAACCCTCGAAGAAGAAAAAAGAACAGCCAGAAATACCCAGAAAAACCCAGGAAAAATCCTAGAAGGGGGCCAGAGAATACCAAAGAAGAACCCAGAAAGTGAGACTGGAAGGTAGAAAAAACCAAGAAAAATCCCGGAAAAAACCTGAGAAAACCCAGAAAAATTCCAGAAAAAACCCAGAAAAAACCAAAAATACAGAAAAAAAAAACCCAAAAAAAAAAATTCTAGAAAAAACCCAGAGAACACCCAGAAAAAACCCAGAAAAAAAAACCAAAAAAAAGAAAAAAAAAAAAAAAAAAAAAAAGGGACCCAGAAAATGCCCAGGAAAAGTAGCCAGAAAATGCCCGGAAAAACCAAAAAAATGCCGGGAAAACCACAAAAAGTAGAGGATGAAAAGATCAGAAGAAATTACCAAAGAAAATGCCGGAAAAAACCTGGGAGAAAACCCAGAAAAAACCCGGAAAATACCCAGAAATAACCCAGAAAAAACCCAGAAAAATCCCAGAAAATCCCCGAAAATCCCCAGGCAACATGGGCGGAAAAAACCCAGAAGAATTCCAGAAAAAACCCAGAAAGTCTTTGAAACCTGGGAAAGGTAGAAAAAAAAACCCCAGAAAAATCCGAAAAGACCCAGAAAATTCCCAGAAATCAATAAGAAAAACCCAGAAAAAACCCCGGAGAGGCGA
>JASANF010000500.1:0-24755 GCA_030248245.1 Trissonchulus sp. WLG1_4
ATTGCTGTACTAGTCTATGACTTGCGAAGTTGCGTGAAACTTAACATTGAAACGACCGGATGCATGAGAGGAGGTGAGTGACAACTGGAGAATAGGATTACTTTCCCGCTATTTTGTCAACTTTTGGTTATTTTTAAAAGTTTCGCACACTTCTTCGTATACCACATTTTATAGTGCATTGCATACATATATTGTCACTTTGGCAGCCTATAGCAGGTGCCAGCGTAGAATCGTCCGTGCTGGTGCAGTATTGCTACTATCAGAAGTTCTCATAGCAGACACCATAACGGACCAGGAAAGTTTCTCACGCTGACACAGTTATGTGGGGGGGGGGGAAGGTTTGATGCCCCAACCACCCCATAGCCCAAAAAGCATTTGATTGTACTTGGGTTTTTTCAGATACTGAATGTTTTGACATGCGTTGAGAGGTTGGGGCTTAAGAAATTCAATTAAACTGTAACCCATTTCGAGATTAGTAAAGTCGTAGAAACCAGCAAATTTTTAATTACAAATCAGCTACGAAGTTAGCACTATTTGGTATTTTTACTAATAAATGATAGTATTTTTACTGTTTAACATAGGTTCCACATACAAATCAACATAAACAATAAACATCGCTATTAAGTCAGACAACCCATTTTAGCTCAAACTTTAATATAAAATCTAGCTTGATATACAAAGTTTAAACTTGAAGTTAGCCAGAGTTTGCCGGTGAACCAACATTCTTCTGCAGCAGACAGTTTTGACCATTCCATGCTTGGCATTCTATTTGGAAACTTAAAATTGCAAAAAAAATCTTTGTGATGTTGGAAAATTTTGAAAACTTCAAGTCTCATCTGAAATACCGAGACCACCCTATGGCAGGTCTCGGTTTTCCTACCGAGACCGAGACCGAGACCGATACCGAGACCAGCCTAGTCTCGGGTTTTTTACGAGACCGAGACCGAGACCGAGACCGAGACTGCCAACCCTGATCAGACAGTATTATACTAGAAAATTCAGCATAATGTACTTTTGTAGACATGCATAGGCTTTGATGAAATATAATAGCCAGGACTAGTCAGCCATAGAGATGCAGGAGTCTGGATACGGTCGCCCTTAGAAAAAAAATTCGAGAACTTTTGGATTTTTAGGCAAAATTTGGTCAATTGGAGACGTATCAAAAATTTTTTTCGGCAGGGCGATAAAAACCAAAGGGGGGACCCTTGTTGACAATTTCTTTAAATTCAACCAAAAGGGGGGGTCGCGACCCCCCTCCCTATCTACACCCTTGGGTCTGACTTGGGTGCTGGGTCAGGTTAATTTTTGCTGGGTCCAGTTAAGAGAACTTCTGGACTGGACCCACTCTGGACCCCAAAGTCTGGACCCACTCGTGGACCCTAAAAAACCCTGACTTGGAGAAAATTGGGGGGCGGGGGGCGGCTGTATATACCGTCGCCCCTCTCCTAAATGTTAGATAGTAAGGTTTACACAGATTACATAATTTTTCAGTGTAGCGTGAAAAACCGAGGACCTTCGACCGTCGGCTTTCATTGAGCTAGTTGAAGTAATATATACAAGAAATTGGACACAAGAAGCACAGCATTGTTAATAAAGAATAAGCACTGCAACATAAGAATGCTAGATTAAAAAATCAGAAGCTATTTGTATGTAGTACTAGGTACTATAAATATTACAATATTCGTTTTAAAACAATAAAGCACAAACGATAACAATGTATGTACTAAGCTAGTGTACTGTAGCTAGCACTAAGCTAGTGTACTGTATATATATATTTAAATTTATATATACATGTAATATATACGCGTACAGTACATAATATGTTGAACGCATGAGCTTTGATGAAAGAGAATTATAAAGAAGACGAAGACTAAACTAGCTACAGAGTCGCAAGAGGTTCGCCAGAACAAAATCTGAAGAAATTTTTGATTTTTAGGCCGATTGTGGTCAGTTGGAGGCCTATCGGAAAATTTTCATGGACGAACAACACAAAATTAAAAGCAAAATCCTTTGTCAAAGAATTACTGGTTCCGGTTCCGGTTCCGGTACTTTTAAAATACCGGAACCGGAACCGGAACCAAAAAGTACCGGAACCGGAACTCCGGTCGATCCCTGATACACACCAGATATATATATATATATATATATATATATATATATATATATATATATATATATATATATATATATATATATATATATATATATATATATATATATATATATATATATATATATATATATATATATATATATATATATATATATTAGCGTCGGCCGGAGCCTCCGGCTCCGGCCGCATTGGGCCCCTCCGGCTCCGGCCGGAGCCATCCAAAAATTTGCCGGATGCTGAACCGGAGGTAAATTCTCTGAGCGACCCATACTCATCTAGATTGCAGTAAGAGTGGCAAGGGTCTCCCCTTTGGTTTTATCGTCCGGCCGAAAATAATTTCTGATGCGTCTCCAATTGACCAAATTTGACCTACAAATCAAAAAATTCTCGAACTTTTTTCCTGGGAGCTGCCGCCCCCAGACCCCTCCCACTCTGTTGGTGACTGGTCCTTGTTATTATCTTTCATCAAAGTCTATGCATCAGGGTTGGCAGTCTCGGTCTCGGTCTCGTGAAAAACCCGAGACTAGGCTGGTCTCGGTCTCGGTCTCGGTCTCGGTCTCGGTCTCGGTCTCGGTAGGAAAACCGAGACCTGCCATAGGGTGGTCTCGGTATTTCAAATGACACTTGAAGTTTTCAAAATGTTTCAAAGATTTTTTTAAAAGTTTGTTTCCACATAGAATTCCAAACATGACAAGGTAGAAAACTGACTACTACAGAAAGGAAATGTCAGTTCACGGGCAAATTTTGGCTAACTTCAAGTTTTAAGTTTGTATTTTACACCGTCTATTCTTATCAAGCCAGAATTTTTAGCTAAAGTTTGAATCGGTTGTCTGACTTAGCGATGTTGCACTTGTATGTGGAACCTTTGAAGCATTCAAATAGTAAAAATATATACTACTGGCCATCATTAACCAAACAGTACTAGCTTCGTAGTTGATTTGTAATTAAAAATTTGCTGGCTTCTGCAACTTTACTAAGCGCTAACTGAGTGTGCAGTTTAATTGAACTTTCTTGAGCCCCAAACTCTTATATACCACATGTCAAAACATTAAGGATCTGAAAAAACCTAGGCACAATCAAATTTTTTTTGGCTATACAGTGGATTGGGTTGGGGAACCCCTCCGGCTTCCCCCCACATAATATTGAGTCAGCGGAAAAAACTCTTCTGATCCGTGATGGTGCTATTACCAGAACTTCTCCGTCAGCACGGACGATTCTACGCTGGCACTGGAGATAGGTCGCAAAAGTGCCAACCTTATGTATACAGTATGCACTACAAAATGCCAATGATAAAAGGCCAAAAACGCCCTGCCAAGAAGCGTTCGAAACTTTACTTTAAAAAAATATCCAATAGTTGTCAGAATAGCGAGAAATTGATCCCCTGCTCCGGTTGTCAATTACTCTCATGCATGCGGTCGTTCCAATATTAAATTTCTCGCAACCTAAACGTCACTTTTTTCATACTTAATCACCAATTTTCTACCTTTGAGATTACTTTAAGTGTCGAAAATTGAAATTTTAAAATAGGTCTCCAAGGGCTGGTCTCGGTCTCGTAGGTCTCGTTTGGGTGGTCTCGGTTGCCTGGTCTCGGTCTCGGTCTCGGTCTCGGTTGCAAACCCGAGACTTGCCAACCCTGCTATGCATGTCTACGATAGTATATACTATATACCTTATGCTGAATCTAAATTCTCTTAGCGACCCATACTCATCTAAATTGCAGTAATTGTCAATGGTCCTCCCTTTGGTTTTATCACGCCACGCGGCCGGAAAAACTTTTCCGCCACGTCCAAAATGGCAAAATGTAACAAATTTGGCCTAAAACTAACAAAATTATATACATAATTTTTTCTGGGGTGTGCCGACCTTAGACCCCTGCAACTTTGTGGCTTACTTTTCTTTGCTAATGACTTTAACCAAAGCCTCTGCATGACGTTCTGCTTCTGACGTGATTTGCATTTAATTTCCCGGGTTGAAAAAATTTCTGATACGTCGC
The DNA here is from genome assembly GCA_030248245.1 of Trissonchulus sp. WLG1_4. Lineage (NCBI taxonomy): Eukaryota > Metazoa > Nematoda > Enoplea > Enoplida > Ironidae > Trissonchulus > Trissonchulus sp. WLG1_4. The sequence goes on from JASANF010000500.1 coordinate 4,107, forward strand.
CATTTGACCCAGTTTGGCCTAAAAACTGAAAAAAATCTGCAATTTAGCTATATCGTTGGCTTCTGGACCCTTTCCCCCACCATTTTTGTAATTTCAGTGGAGGTCCCATTTTACGTTCGATTAGCATTACCATTTTGCATTCAATTATTCGAAAAATTACCATTGTTTTTTACCGAAATATGTGTCGTTTTTGCGGTAAAATCGAACTTAAGTGCATTTTAACATGTTTCAAAAATGAAAAGTCATCCCTCCCGAAATTTTTTCCTGGCTACGCCACTGCTACTGCATACATGTATACAATTTTTGCCCATTATTATGAAGTCGTTGTAAGCATATCGTAAGGTCGTGAAGAAGATGGATGATAGAATTTTATTAAACGTTAGAAAATTTTTCATCATATGGGTATCAATTTCGACCTAGCTCCTGCTCCGGCTCCGGCAAATTAATTTACCTCCGGCTCCGGCGTACACACACACACACACACACACACACACACACACACACACACACACACACACACATACTCAACTGTAAATTCGAATTCGTATAAGTTTAGCAAAAATAAAAAATCTGTGAAAGTACAACAAAACGCACACACAGAACCATGCGGTGACACATGGAGTTCAGATGAGAAGGCAAGGCTCTACTCCCAACTAAAATTTAGTCCCAGGAGATTGAGGGGGCCCCACTCAACGGGGGGTCACGCCGGAGGCAAAGAATAGAAGAGCGTCACGGCGCGTAGGTCTCATTTTTAAGCCAAAAACCCTTTCTATTCTGGGTGTATTTTAGCAGAACATTGGTAATTTCAATCCGATCGGAGCGATTTTTAACTAAATTCGAGCCAGATTGCTATTTTCTGGCGAGAACAAGGACAAATTGCGTCTGTTTTGGGACAGAGGTCAAAGTTTCACGATATTCAAGAAGACATGGTCCCACAAAAGGGGGAGAAAGAACCAGAAATGTACCCAAAATTGTCGTGATGTAGCTGTTAGTTATGTATATATACATAAGGTGTCTGACCATGGTCTTGTAATTTTGCCTAAAAACTTGTAAAAATTCATCAAATCAATAGGTAAAAAAATGGCAAAAAATGACCCAAAGTCTCGGTTTTGGCGGTCTCGGAATTTGGTCTCGGTCTCGGTCTCGGATAAAAACCGAGACTTCCATCCCTAATCAGGGGCCTCTACTACTCCGAATACGTGCCATAGCGTTGAAAAACTACCGCTAACACACTTTTCGGGGGATTTATGGGGTGGGTTTTTCCCCCCACATGGTTTTTTTCCCCCAAATGGGTTTTTCCCCCGGCAAGTTTTGGCTTTCCGCCAAAAAACGGTAAGAGATAGCGAAATGAACCGGTCCCAGCGTTTAGAGCAAGGTTAGGCCTGCGACAGATTTTTTTGGTTTCACGTGAAAACGTATATATAGTCTACGAGCTACATGACGAAATATGAAAATGCGGGTTTTTTCCCGCCTGCTATATGCTCATGAAAGTGCAGTTGCAGTCTGATATAATGAGCGAGCTAGTCTTATTTTGGGAGAGTTAGCCCCATTATGATGAAAAATTATGATTTTCGACAAAATTTGAACTTTTTGGAAAAGTTGAAAATCTACGTTTTTTGCTTGGAAAATGTCAAAAATGAACTCAGCTCATGTGAAAACTTATAAAAACGTGTTTTTACACTGAAAAAATATGTGTTTGAATACTTTGAATTGCCCCCCCCCCCCTCCCGAAGATGCACCCGTATCCGATTGACTGAATTCGGCGTAAAAATCAAAGTTTATATCAGGGTAGGCGCGATAGCGCGTCACCCTAGAATAGGAACGACACTCCACATTGAGAAATTTTAAAATGAGTTTTTTTAATAGCTAAAAATTTATGCAAGCGAATCGGTTTTAATTTGGTGTGTGCACGTGCCTGGGGGAGGGCTATGCATGCTGGCCAAATTTCAGGCAAATCGGCCAAGTATTACCCGAGATATAAAAAATCGCCTCCCGCAAACTCGGATTTTTCGAGCCTGCCACTGTGGTCATGAATAGAGGAAGGGTAGTCCTCTGTAAAAGTGTTTATACATTTGAGCTCGCGTCTCTTAATGCTGAGAAATGAGACTCCAAAATTCACCTCCATTGGAGCCATGTCGGGTCAAAAATGGGGGGTCCAATTTTTGACTCATAAAAATACCAGCGAGACCCCTTTTGGATACCGCTTATATACGTTTGCCTACAGGGACTGTACTAGACTGGCAAATTTTTAGAGCTGCACCACGACCACGTACTCAAGTTCCGGAACTGGGGTGGGTTTATTCCCCCAAAAATGGGGTGGGTTATTTTTTCCCCGCCGCTATACATAGACTACATGTGTACAATATATACATATGTATATATGTATCTGTTTACAGGATTAATAGCTATGAACTCATGTGAAGACGATATTAATGGAAAAAGTGTAAGCTTCTTTTTATTAGCTTCATGTAAAACGTCTATTTATGTAACTGCTTAGGCATAACGAATTAAACAAACTAGTCGACTGGATGAGTTAGGACCAATGGCTTCATTTATCTCAAGGTTGGGGACTGGCTAAGCTAAAGAATTATACATTCGAGCCACTTTGCGTAGTAAGTAATCTATGTGCGCCCATGTATGATTGATGTTGACTTTCTATGTAATAATTTTTCCTCTTTTCAGAATGATATAATCAAGTCTGATTTGGAGAAATTATCGAAAGACGAGCTGATTTCTAGGTTTGCTTGTTAATTTCTTTCTTTGTTACAGCTGGTAACAGGTGGAGGTAGTAAAGGATAAATATTTTTAATATTGCCTATGGCTATTATTGTACTTTTATAATACTTTTTGGACATTAAATTTTTTGTACGGAAAACCCTTGACTCATAAAAGACCCTTAACCCTCTGCGAGTTTCAGTTAGTTCGGCTGTCCTCGAGGTAGCCCGGACGTTACATAAGAAAAGCCTGAATTTGAAATCTAGGTTTTCTTTACATTTTAGTGAATTGTAGCCATATATACGTGGGCAGCTAACAAATACTGAGGGGGGGTGTGCACCGTGCGGAGTAACTTTTCCGCCTGTTTTCCCTTCACGAGCCACCCATCGTGAGCTACCTTCCACACACAAACACTTTGGGGAGGGGGGCGAAGCACCAGTCTGAGGGGGGGTTAAGCACCTGTGTGGAGGATAAACCCCCGCACGTCCATGTATGATTGTAGGCATTGTGTCCTTGAAATGATATGTAAAATGATGACGGATGTGTATTTAAGATTGTTGAAGCAGAGTTGCAGTGTCACCCATGATAATCGCTCGAAGACAAATGAGAGTAAGTGTACATTTTGCTAATTGCTATTATGCCTACATGTATATAAGAAGGGGCGAATGGGGCCAGGGGGACCCCCAAAATTGAAGGGGCGGGGGGGAAGGTCCCCAAAATTTGAGCAAAATTTAGTACAAATTGCACTTTTTGGGAAAATTTTTCAAAACTTGGGGTATTTTTGGTCGATCAGGGGCTGAGGGCCCCCCAAAATTTCTATTTTCGTCCCCGTTCATGTATGCTAATAATATTCATTCATATTATGAATATAAAAAGTTAATTTGCTTTGGCACGTAACCTCAACATTAAGTGAAGTAGCATTCATTGCTGTTATAAAAAAGACTATTCGAACTTTTTGACCACTACAGATAAAGATTACTAAAATGATAATTAATCTGAATTTGAAAACAATAAAATGATGTAATAGTTATGTTGTTTTAATAATTCAATTCAAAACGCACAGGAACCAAATGGTATTAGTATTTATATTGGCCTAAACTACCAAGCTTACATATAATGCTTTTTTTAGGATCTCGCAATGCGTGCGGCAGCGGGGCGGCCGGGGGTGCTGAGCAGGAGGAGAAGTTGCGAGAGCAGCAGATCGAGGCCACCCGACGGGAGAAGGTTCTGATGATGCGCCTCACCACCAAGGAGCAGGAAGTCCACGACTGTCTGGTGTGTTGACAATTTTGTGACTGATGCCACAGGTTATCGCTGTCTGTGTATTTACTATTTAATAAGGTAAATATTTATATATAGTTTAGGTTAACCAGGTTTTGCTCCCCCCGGTAATTGCCTTAATCTGGGCCTTACAGGACTATTTGTTGGGTTGTCAATAGAGGTGCAACCACTGTAACCGATTTTCAAGTTTTGACATTTTATAAGAATAGAAAAAAGTCGGTGCGTATATTGCTGCTGAAATGCATTTACTTTTTTTATTTTATTTTTATACTTTTTTGTTTTATTATTTTGTTTATTTTTATTGATTTGTGTGTGTTTTAGACGCAGCTTGAGGAGCTGAGGTCGAGCGTGGCCGGGGGCTATCGCCACACCCTGCTGGATCCCGCCGTCAACATCATGTTCGAGAAAATGCGCACGGAACTGGGCGGGACCAAGGAGAAGCTAGAGCAGTCGCAGCAGGAGCTGAACGCCTGGAAGTTCACCCCTGATAGGTAACGCCCTATCGTGGGTAAATTGTCATATTTCCGAACATTAACTAAAGTCTAACAAAAATAGTTGCTCCATTAACTTATTATAGTGGAGTGACTTCTGCGACTAATTGGTGTACTCTTGATAGTCAAAATCTAGTCGTTTCGTACCGAAATCACATGTTTACTTTTGTCAAGTGGTGCAACAATTTTAGTCAGACTTTAGTCTTGGATTGAACTGTTTTGAACAGCTTGTGGCTCTGACAGTGTTTTTCTGCTGATTATACGGGTTATTATTTGACTATACAAACACTAATTGACTCTTAATCATAGAATTACCAGTCCACTATCGTCACACGATAATACAGTCTGTGTATTTTGCCAGACTGGTACGCAACAAAACCTGTTGCGGTTATGTTTCAGCACGACAGGAAAGCGTCTGATGGCCAAATGTCGCATGCTGTACCAGGAGAACGAGGAACTGGGCCGGATGATTTCCTCGGGCCGAATCGCAAAGCTGGAGGGCGATATTGCCCTGTCCAGGACTTTCGTTGAGGAACTCAAAAAGGGACAGCAGGGTAAACAGGTCATCGTTTTCAGGGAATTTCGTCATTCGAGTCTGAAACAGTGTTTTGTCGGGGCAGTTTAGTGTGACTGATGGTCGACTACCGAAATTTAGAATTTAATCTAGTTGGTGACCTTTTTAATTATTGCGATCACTCCAGTCTTGAATGATGTTAGTATTATTCGAATTAACATCAACTGGGCAATAGAACGTTTGATATTGCCTTGTTAGTAACTGTTTTTTGTAGATTTGTAGCAATTTTTGTATTGCATTTCAATGTTACTGTATTCAATGTTACTCCTTAATCCGTTGAGTAATGTGACTGCACGACAGTTGAAGCAATGGTTTTTGATGTTGAAACCCAACAAAAGTCAGCTGAAAATCCACTGCTGCACCATGTAGACTTTTCAATTGAAGCATTTTGTCGTGCATAAACCTGGCATCAGTACACCTGCAGCTGCTACTGTGTTATCTCTTTATTATTATAAATTACTTTCTGAAAGATATTTCCTTATAACATGGTCCTTTGATTGGATTTAAAGAACTAATTCAAGATGGCTTTTAGAGAAAACGTTTCGTTTCATTCGTGCTAGGCGTAGGCTCTTTATTGCGGCCGACATCAGAGAGATGATAAATTTACTTAATTCACTACTCTAAATATTTTTATTAAGTCTGACTAAATTGGCGCGCCGAAATTGAAGTATGTTTAGTGAAGAGATTTAGAAATGGAATTTTTATGTGTAAGAGAATAGGTCAGCGCTCGAGTTTATGCACGCGGGCTTCACGTGTTAGTGCGAATAGGTGCTGAGTGCACACTACAAAGTGATATAACATACTTATATCTGTTTTGACAAATACAGTGCAATAAGTCAATACTAAGATGCACGCCTACAGCAGTGCAATAACTAGATTCTAGATGCACGTTGTGAATCCAGCAGCCTTCACTTATTATTATTGACGTTAGTTATTGCACTGTTATAATATATATAGATATAATATATTATATATATCATTATTTTTTATTGCAGAAGTAGACGAGCTAATGGTAGAGCTAGAGGACGATATGGAAGGCCTGCAGTCGACCGTCTACCTGCTGCAGCAACAACTGAAAGACTTGAAGCTGGAAAATGCCCAGCTAAGGCAGCAGCTGCAACAGGCCGGCCTGCCCCCGCTCGCCGCCACCAGCTGCAGCTCCAACGGACCTCCGGAGCCAGAGCTGAGGACTACTGCTGTTGCTGCGGCCATGGTGAATTGCGCTAGGACTAGTGGTGACATGGAAGTGGAGCATGACGCCTGGACTGCCAAGGCACAACCACAGCCGGCTGCCCTGACGGCAAGAACTACGTCCAGAGAGTGTCAGGGCCATGGGCCGGCCAGCACACCCGCTGGTGGTGAGGTTAATAGCAGTAGTGTGATGCTGAGCAGCACTGGCCCTGAAACCAGCAGTGGACATGTTGTTGTGGCTAGTGCAATGACTGAGACGGCAGACGATCCCGACTCCTTGTGGTTGACTAGTAATCATCAGCAACAGAGCCAGGCCGAAGGGGGCCCGGAAACTATCAGTGACGGAGGCGACAACGGCGGCAGCAAATCAAAACATTGCTTAGCCACTTCCCCCGCTAATTCGGTCATTCGACGGACAACAACAACTACTAGTAGTAGTGGTAGTAGTAGTAGTAGTAGTACTACTACTAATACTACTAATAATAATAACAACAACAATGGGCTAGAGTCCTGTCGCGACGATCCCTCCCCGCCACGAGTCTACCCTCCGGCGCCCAAAAAAATGAGGACACAAGGGGGGGCGAGTGCGAGCCGAGAAGCCGAAGCCGCGGACGATTTCTTGCTAAACGGAGGTCTGGCCGGAGCGAGGACTACACAGCCTGCCAGCAGCACTAATAATACTACCGCTGCCGCATCCGCAGCGAGTAGCTATTAAGCTAGCTAATGAGAGTTATTTAGCTACTACATTAGCTAACTAGCTAAAGCTGGCTACTAGCTAATCACAAAACCACACCACAGCAAGCTCGGGGCGTATATCTTTGTAGATAAATATTATTATTAATAAAACTCTAATTGGTTTGACAGATTCGCTTTGTCAAATCCGTTTGGCCACTCCTCGGAAATTTGGAAGATTTGATGGCCAATTTTTACCCAGCCAGGCTGATGTCATTAAAATAATATTATTGATGTCATAATTTGTGGACTTTTTATTGATCAGCCGTGCTTTTGCATTCTTTGTACTATTTTGTTGCGTCTCTACTTGAGTCTTCAGTCGTGTCATTTTAAGTAGCAAAGTATTGCTATGTTGTCTTGTGTTTTTTTGAGTAATTTAAACATTATTTGCTGCTGAAATTTGGGGTTATCTCGACTATAGTCGTTTTTTTTTGTTTTATCCAGTTTCAAACCAGAAGTGCCGTTATAGTGTTGAGGGGAAATCTGGTCATGTGAAATTGAAATTTTTGTTGTTTTTCGACGTCAAAGACAGTAAGTTATTCGCTTCTGTTTTTTTATTTGTGAACACAGTAACTATTCATATTGTTACAGGTACAGACAGGAAGAGTTTTTTCAATTATTCTGCCACATTTTCATTTTTTAGCGGACAGCCTTGTAAGCTGACGCAATTTAGTTACCTATTCAGCGAGTTAATTTTTATATATTTACAAAAAATATTTGACTCGACGTTTTGACAGTGTTTCAAGAATTTATCACTCGTTTCAGGATTTCCTAATATATAATTTCACTTTACATAGTATCAAGAGTACATAATAAGATATTCTATTATGTACTCTTGATAGTATTGTGAAGTGTGTAGACATTATTGGACATTTGCAAATTTAAGTATACCATTGACAACACAAAACGGATTTTATGAGAGAAATTAGAAACACAAGAATAGGTCTTTTAAGAATTGCGGCTCGCGTCTCGTTGGGATATACAATTCGTAGATCCCATAATATTCTTTCATAATTGATCTGCCATTCTGCCAAAATGTTTGCACTTGAGAAGATAAAAATGTACAAACTTGAAAGGGAAAACAGGGATGTGCACATACATGTAGTTAGGGGGGGATTGGGGGGAAGACCCCACCCCAAATTCCCGGGAGGAAGTAGGGGGGGCCGCCAGGGGTTAAGGAGGGGGGAGTGTCCCGGCAGGAGTAAAATGTCAGCCTAAATTTCAAAAAATCACCATTTTTTGGTTAAATTTAAGCGATTTTTACCAGAATTTTCGCCAAAAATTGTCAAAAACGTAGTTTTTTGGTCAAAAAAGGTAACAATAGCGTCAGTTTTTATTGGGGGGGGGGGGGGGGGGGGTAAAAAATGAGTAGACGCTTTGGAGGGTGTCCCGCCATAGGGGAGAGGGGTACCCAAAATTTGTATGACGTTACATGTAGGCATGTGCATATCAGACCTTTTTCGGTGAGTTTTAATATTGTCACGCTAGGGCAAATTGTTTCCCTCGCTCTGCCTTTTTTTCAATTTTTTTCCTTGGCCAGTTTTCCCCGTGTACTCTGAATCGCTGTTTTATTTCAATCAGTTCCTAGTTAAGAATAATGAATAAACAGGGGTTTTACGCTTTGTTCGATATCCTAAATTGATGGGGTTTATTTTGTGATGGAATTTTTGAAGTGTGAGATTGTAATGTATTGTTACTGTACTGACTGACTGGACCTAAAAATGTTCCATGCTTCGTGGAAACTCGTCTGCAAGTAAATTTCATTCCTTTTGTTGTCTTTTTGTTTAGATTAAGGATTCTTTTTGTGTTAGGGCCAAGTCTTTTTCTGTAGATAAAATACTTAAATCGTTAATTGCGATTAGTATTTTACCTGTAAAACCTAACTGCAAGACAATGGCTTTGTCCATACGTCACTTTTCTGAGAGTCCGATTAGTCGTCAAAGTTACGCGAAGTCATGCCTCGATCAACACTGCAATCGCTATCTAGTAATTAACGAGTATGACACTCGTCCCATCGGCCAGCTTGGCAGCGCGGTAGATGCGTTGCACAATAACGGCCAAAAAGGTACTCAAATGAGTACCCCTACCCAAACGGGTACCTGGTACCCAAACGGGTCCTGCAGGTACCCAAATGGGTACCCCAGCGTTCTGATTGGGCCCTGCAGGGTACCCAAGTGAGTACCCCTACCCAACTGGGTACTAGGGCAAAAAAGTTAAACTTTAACTAAAATTAAACAAGTAGGCCCCAAAAGGGGCAAGGTTCCTTCCCCTGTGTCTACCTTTCAGGTTTAAATTAATTGGTTCTCTATTCCATACTTAGCCAAAGCTACATACACTTCGTATCTACTTTATATCTAACTTATTCTTACCTACTTTAACTACATACGTAGTATACAAAAACATGCTGCAGGATGATAAGCATCCCACTGCATCGAGCCATTTGGCTAAAAAGTTACGCCTTGATCTGAGCTGAGCAAATCAGCTCTAAGAAGCGATAAAAAGTGTTCTCTAATGGCTCTTATATACTGCTGGTGAAACATCCCGGTGCCGACTTTGAAAAAGTACATTACTACATCTACAGCACAGTGCATCGATTATTGATTTTTCTGCATATACGCAGACAAAAACCAGCAGGCAGCTCCCAAGCTGAAAATACACGTAACACATACTGGCTATGCAGCCTGCTCAGTAGCGTTATACGCTACGAGCCATTAATTTCAAAACAATAGTTCCTTCTCTAGAAGGAACAAAAAGTTAGGGGTCTTACTTTAACTTTAACTTTAACTTGAAAAAAGTTAAGGGTCTTACTTTAACTTTAACTTTTAAAAATGTTAGTGGTCATACTTTAACTTTAACTTTAACGAAAACGGAGATCAAACTTTAACTTTAACTTTGAAAAAAGTTAGTGGTCTAACTTTAACAATAAGTTTAACAAAAACTAGGCCTTTTGCCTAACTTTAACTTTAACTTAAATAAAAACAGGTTGACTTTTTTGCCCTACTGGGTACCTGAGGTACAAAATGATTTTAATTAACAATGAGGCAGCTGAAATGAGCATGGCATAAAAATTGGCTTAAAAATGGCATAGAAAAGGCAAAAAATGAGCATTTTGTACAGCGATTGTTTAAAAAATTATAATAATAGTTTTAACTAAGTTACATCAGTTAATTAAGACTTTGTTTATGTCTTATAATAAGTCGTTGGAGCAGAAAAATGCTAAAAAATGTCAAGACAGCATTACATACTCGCAACGTCACATACCGCTGCACTTGGGATTACTACGGTAGCTTGCTCGTAGGCGGAGCTAAGGCTGCTGCAATCCGATTGGCTGATGAGGGGGTACCCATTTGGGCACCTGGTACCCATTTCGGTACCTCAGGTACCCAATTGGGTTGGGGTACTCATTTGGGTACCCTGCAGGGCCCGATCAGAACGCTGAGGTACCCATTTGGGTATACCGTTATTTTAATAGTGCTCTGGAATTTTAATATTAATATAAATAGGAGCCCCAAAAATTTTTAATATAAATATTAATATTAATAGAACTGATTTCATTTTGATTTTAATATTAATATAAATAGCCAGTCGAATTTTTTTAATATTAATAGTAATATAAATAGCTTCTCTGATTTTATTTTTAATATTAATATAGAAGTTTTAAATATTTTTAATATTAATTTTAATATTACGAATGCAGTTTTCAAGCTAGAGTTCAGTAAAACATAGCAAACTCACAGTTTCCAGTGGTTCTTACAAGTAACATTGCCTGTCACTGACAAGACGACAGCCTACTGACTGACTTTTAAAGAACTATTAAAAATACTATTAAAGATCAACGACATTTTTAATATTAATAGTGTCCAAAAGTTTTAATAGTAATATTAATATAAATAGAGTGCCCTATTTATTTTTAATTTTAATATCAATATAAATAGCCGCCCTAATTTTTTTAATTAAATATTAATATAAATAACGCTGATCAATTATTTTTAATATTAATATTAATAAAATAATATGAAAAGTATTTTCAATAACAATTTTTAATATTACATAATATTAGTTATTAAAATAACGGTATTTGGGTACCAGGTACCCATTTGGGTAGGGGTACTCATTTGGCCGTTATTGTGCAACGCCAAGTTGGCTGATGGGAGGAGGAGGAGTGTCATACTCTTCCCATTATTATGTACTCTTGGTATTAGTTACAAAAAACAATTAGCTCAAGTAAATAAGCTGAACTGTTGGAGATTTTGCCAACGCATGATACTGTATTCTGATTCGGTTGCAGTAGGTATTCAGGCGTTTTCAGTCAAAAATGTACCAACCGTAATCCCCAAGTTACGGTCGTATGCATCGTTTTACTCTGTAAATGGGAAGTGTTAGGTGAATTTAGGCTCACCTTCTCGGTTAAGATTTCAGATCAAGACGTCTTGGTTTCCCCCCATCATGAAGTTACAATCAGATGCACTCAAAGGCCATCAAGCAAATGCTATTTTTCGACAAAGTCAAATCTGCATACTGATGAGTGAAGCATAGTTAAGTCCTATTCAGACGAGGGCTCATTTTGCTCCATGGCGTACGGGCGCATACATGAGCGGGCCGCGGGCACTGCATACTGCTTTGTGGTGAAATAATGCAGCAGGCAGTGTGATATTCTATTGATAAAATGCACCCGCTCATGCTCCATGGCGTGCGCCATGGTGTACGCCATGCAATTGCGCCCTCGTGTGAATAGGCCTCTACTTCATTTTTGAAGCATTTCACTGCGATCTGGGGCTGTGGCAACTTTGGAGCTTTCGGGCACCGTTTTTTAATACCAAGCCAATAGATGGGTCAAATCTGATGAGATTCTTGTCCCGGAATCTAAAATATCGGGGGGCTTGCCTCCTTGCCCCCCCCCCAGGCTCCCATGTGGCATGTACATCTGTGCTCTGCAGTCGGCAGTCCTGCCTAGTACCTATTACTGTAGGTATGTTTCGTTTCGTTGGATGGTACATGCTTAATTTATTTCACTAGGTAATTTTAATTTGATAATTCGGCAATAACGAAGAGTTAGCGAACGCGTGGAAGCAACATAGGAAACAAGTATGTACTATAGCGCCGCGAGTGCCATTTGTGTAATAAGCGCTATCGAAGGTGCTATGTGCCATAAACGCTGGCCTCATTTCGTGTTACATGATTGACGCAACTTATGAATCTCTTTCTAAAATTGAAAGAATATAACCACTTGACTAGTTTTGTTCAGATTTCACAAAGAGTTATGCGCTTTCCCTTCCATTTCACGACACTAAGCTCTTTTCTTTAATCCAAGTTTTACGTCAATTTTTTATGGCTTTGTCGCAAACTGAATTGTTGACGTCAGAGGCCAACTCTTCGCAATCGTGTTTAGTCAAAGCAAAGTCTCCAAATTATAGTATTAAATTAATTAATTAATTAATTTAATTAAAACTTCAGTAATATCATTTTCCGGCCCGGACAAACACAGGAGAAAGCTTGGGCGGGGTTTTAGTCAAACTATGGACCGGGCCGGGTTTTAGTCATTTTCCTGCCCGGACAAACACAGGAGAATAGAATGCTTGTGCTGGGTTTTAGTCAAAATATGGCCCGGGCCGAGTTTTAGTCATTTTCCTGCCCGGACAAACACAGGAGAATGCTTGTGCTGGGTTTTAGTCAAAATATGGCCCGGGCCGGGTTTTAGTCACTTTCCGGCCCGGAGAAACACAGGAGAAACCTTGCGCCGAGTTTTAGTCATTTTCCGGCCCGGAAAAACACAGGAGAAACCTTGGGCCGGGTTTTAGTCAAACTAGGCTATGTCCCAGGCCGGTTTTAGTCATTTTCCGGCCCGGACAAACACAAGAGAAACCTTGGGCCGGGTTTTAGTCAAAATATGGCCGGGCCGGGTTTTTGTCATTTTCCGGCCCGGAGAAACACAGGCGAAACTTTGGGCCGGGTTTTAGTCAAACTATGTCCCGGACCGGGTTTTAGTCATTTTCCGGCCCAGAAAGACGAAAATTAACATAGGGCCGGGTTTTAGGTAATTGACGGCCCGGGCTGGGCCGGGCCGGCTTTTATTCAGTTCACGTCCCGGCCGGGCCGAGCCGGGTTTTAGTAACCACCGGCTATTTTAAGGTCTCAGACTTCAGGTTTTATCACATCTCAGACTTTAGGTCTATAATCTATAAGTCTAATAGGAACAAATATGAGTTTAAACATAAAGCATTGGCACAGTTCAAGCAAAAAGTTAAGCAATGCACTGCAGTTTATTAAAACAGGAGTTAATACAAGAAACAGCAGTGACGACAAAATTTTTACATAACGGCAACTTTATCAGTGTTTTCTGGGTGTGATAAAAATGAAAGATATCTATGGTTTGGGTTTACGGAAGCAGACGCATAAAGATCCCGTTTAGTTTAGGAAAAAAATTTCCTGGCTCCAGTTTTTTAGGAAAATTATTTTAGTATATTTGCTGCGGCAATATTTTCCACATGCTACCCATGTCCCCGAGTGCGGAAGAGACACAAACGAATGGGTATTAGTGTATTTACAAAAAAAACAGTTAAAAAAGTACACTGAAGACATTAACACAGTTGTGGCACAATAGTTAATTGGTCAGACAAACATATTAAGTTATCGAGGTTAAAATTAACAGTTCATGAATCTAATTTCATCCGAATTTTCACGGTTTTATATGCAATTCATCCTCCGCGGCGTAAGGGTTCACGGTTCAGTTTTTTGTACAACTTAGTTGTTAAATTTAGGCGTTTTTATAGTGTGTAGTTAAAGTTTGGCCTTCAGTTTGGTTAACTGAAAGATGACTAAAAACACACCAGTATCATAGAGAAAATTTTTAAAAAATTCATTACAAAAAATTAGGCTTTTAATCAGATATTCAAGATAGTGTTATATCATTATTTTTATCAGATATTCCAGTTTAAGTTACAGTCGTTAAGTGAGAATATATTTTTATAGATTATAGATTGGGAAGAGTGTGCTTCTTTTGCTAATCGAAGGCTAGGCAGCGCCATATTGAAAAAATAGGCGTCAAAAATGTCGACTGGTTCGTGTATTTTTGGCCGCTAATGTGCGCTACACCTAACTTGTCATAACTTGCAAGAATTACAGTGTCACAGTCTGTTGTAAAGTTAACAGTTTTGGTATGAAACATTAAGGTACAGTAATACACTTATATAGGTATGTCCGCAGTTCCAGAACACAGACAAGAAATAAGGAAATTGTTGAGTTAGGCAAACTCCAATTGCCACAAGTCGTTCCTTATTTCCTATTTCTATGATAGGAATTAAAAGACTGTTTATAGAACAACCCATAGATGGAAAAACGAATAACCTAAAATTTATAGTCCAAAAAATTTTGACAGGAATGTTTGTAAGTCTATAAATTTTGAGAAAAATCTCACTTATATATTTTATCTAAAACATCTTCAATATTTTTGCACACATTTGGAAGCAAAAGTAGGTGAACGAAACACAAGGGATGGCCTCATGCGAATAGTTTACCCCCTTTAGTCTTAACCGAATCGCATACGCATAAACATATTCAGTCCGTTAGAGTTGACCTCTCCTTCCGGTTCCTCCCGGGCGACCAGTGTTCTTTCTTCTTCCAAGGGACCTCGTCGCTTCAATCGGAGCCGGGTTGGGTTTTTGGGCAGAATATCTGGGTTAGGCTGAGTCCAGTCGCCGCCCCCTCCGCCCTGGAATCGCAGCAGACGAATTTCGCTCCCCCGCCCGGCAGGAGTAAGCAAGTAGAATGAGTGAGCCACTTGAGTGCAACAAATCAAGGCCACCAAGAGCAATAGAGTCATTGAGGACAGTGAGTAGGCCATCCCTCGATTTTGGAACTGTAATGTGATGTAATGTGAAAACGCACAAGGATCTGAAAAGAAAAAGAATATTAGAATCATGTTCGGCCAATCAATTTTATCAAGAGTTTGTATATAAAAGTCCTATTATGTACTCTTGATTTTATAGAATGAGACTTTCTTCAGGTTGAGATAACGAGGAAAAAATTAGAAACATCAGAGCAACGAATACCTCAAGGACTATGTACTACAGTCCTCACATGACAAGAAGGACCATGGCATTCAAGTACTTCCTATATATATGACCTGTGAGTAATGTGTCTGAGAAGAAGAATCTGATCTGACCAATAGTTGATTCGCGACAGTGCGAAATCACTAAGCACGTATTTTTATGTATCAAGGTGTAGATAACAAATAAAAAAGTCATCATGTTAATTCGCATTTTTATCACTAAAAATGTCTTATCTAATGACTCTTCTATTTACCGCTATAAGAAACTAGTTAATTAATAAGTAAGCATAATCATCGAACCTATTCGTATTACTTATTATTACCTACTCATGTTTTATAAATAGATGAAGTCTTCAATGCTCATCCTATTAAAAGACACATTAAAAAACCTAAAAATGAAGCAAAAGTTCGTCCTGTCTTAACATGCAGTTTTTTAATGAAAGAGTTCCACTCTGACAAAGTTTTTTAAAAAAATGGATGCTGTTCAAGACAGAAATTATTTCACTAATGTCAAAACTGACTGTTTCCGCCTGTAACTATCCTAGCCTAAAAATTAACTAGCCAAAAATTCTACAGTAAAGTATGAAGCTATGTTTTTACGTTCGAGATTCAGTTCAAACTTTTTCAAGGCAAGCTTTATTAAAATTTTAGACTAAAACACGTATGTTTTATCTAGAAATAGAGAATAAACGTTGTGTTTAATTGCAAAAATGGGGGCCGCTGCACAAAACATTTAGCTTGCCTCGTTGCACAAAACACTGATAAATTATCAGTTATCCCCAAACTATCAGTAAAATGCGTTGCACAAAATTGAGGTACTTATAACTGATCATTTTATTACTTCTTCCGTGATGATATTTTGCTTTTGCTAGTTTTTGTTCCTTCTAGAGAAGGAACTATTGTTTTGAAATCAACTCTGCATAGTGTAAAAGTAGCAGCCTCATGTTGTCCAGCGTATATGATTAACACGTAAAGTCAGTATGGGAACCGACTGCTCTTTTTTTAAAAACCGGTGTTTTTTTACTATTTTCAATGAAATAATGGTTACGACATTTTTGCCTAGGCATTGAATTGTCATTTTACTAAAATTTTGTGATTTAAAAAACTTTCGTATACACATGCTAATCACGTGATCGTACTTTCCTTCTACATAGTCATAGCTGAACATCGTAAATTTCACCAAAACCACAACAAACCCTGCATGTAGTTTATTGTTAGTGTTTTTTGCATTTCGTCAGCAAAACTGTTTTGTGAGATTTCTCAGAAAGGTTAGCGTGTCTAGCAATGTGGAATCACGGCATGTGTTTTCGACATGAGCATTGCTGTATATCAACTTACACAGGTAGTGGCAATGAATTCTCAGATAGCAGCTCATGTAAACGACTAGAAGAAACATTTTTTTCTTTTTTATTATTATTTTTTTTTATTTTTGTTCAGTGTTTTTTGTTTCGTCTGTCTCAGTTGTGTATAGGAATCACCCATAGGGCACAGAACAGAAAAAACATAAAGTTCCTGCTAAATCCTGCTAAACCGGAACATCAACTGGAACTATAAAAACAAACATAAAATAAAAAATGACTGTTTTTGACGCTTCTTAACCAATCTTACAATTTGTTTCACATGGGACGGGTCCCCTCGATTGAAAGAGATCTCCTTGTAAATTTCCATGTGTGATCTCATTTGTAATACCTTGGGGATGTGAACCGTCAAAATAATGCGGGACTCAGTTTCAGTAGGTTCAATCTCTGGTATCTACGTGAAGCCTGAATGCATGAATTCTTGCGCGCTCAAACACACTCATACACTTCAAGCTCATAGATGAAATGAGGCCGTACAGAAATACATTAACTTTCGACTTGAATATTTTTTGTCAGATACAGCTCATACTAAGCAGAATTTATCCGGATAGAAAGAAACCTTATAAGGAAATTTATAGACTGATAAGAACATGCGTAATGCCGACAAACTTGTTTTAAAAAAACGACTGTATGCCCTTATCGTTGTTCAAGCCAACACAGCAATATAGCTAATGGCTGAAATAGCGTTGAATGTTAAGGAACGATTCTGAAACTAAGAGAATGTATAGGCTACCTATACAAATAGTTTAGAAGAATGTCTTAAGACTAGGCAGTGAGCTAAAGGCCTCGACGTATTAAATTTAATATAATGAACTACGAGCATAGGATTTAATCAAGTACTGTCCCTGTCTTCTGCTAATCCGCTAAAGTATGTATATTAATCTGCTAAAGTACATATATTAATTCCTGCGTTATTCTTGAACAAAAACCTCACCTAAGGCGGTTCTTATGTTACAGCTTACTTGAGTTAATTTCAATTAAATCTTGCACTTTGACGACAAAATGATTCGTGCTTGACTAACACAAAAATTTTTCTGCACAGTATAAATATTTTTAATTATCTAACTGACCGTGAAATATAATTTTTTGTGTAGGTTGAAAAGTTGAAGGCTAAAAATCAGTTGCTTATTGACGTCAAAAAACCTTATCAAAACAACTGCATAATTTGATCAGTTATTATGTTATAAAAAACACTTGTTATAGGAATGGTTAACTAATCTAAAAATACATACGATGCAAAAAACTGAGTTTGTTTAGCTTAGTCGCAGACAGATTCAATTTAACAAGCAGGGCCCAAAAGGGGGCAAGGTTCCTTCGATGAGTGCAATTTCTACCTACATATTTTACCCAAGAGAATTCAGCTTCTCCTATACTGCAACACGCTTGATTCTATAAGCTAGCACAGTGATTAACATACGGCATTGGATACGTACACAATCGTCTTACACGCATTTCATAGAATGTTATGATTCCAAGAATTCCGACTTCAGGCGGAATAAAAAGAGCAGTCGGTTCCCATACTGACTTTACGTGTTAATCATATACGCTGATCAACATGTTGCTGCTACTTTTACCCTATGAAACAACAGTTTCTTCTCTAGAAGGAACAAAAAGAATCTTGCCAAAAGCAGACATACATATCTGGTCAGTGGTCAGTGTATACTGTACTTTGAGGTATACTGATACAGCAAAATGTAGTCATAATTTTAGTTTAAAAATGTAAAAACTAAATTCTAAAGTCTGACGAGTCAATTCACATTCTTGACTTACAACTTGAATAGAAAGAGGATGCCCCAATTTGGAAGAAGAAAGAGAGGGAGGGGCGGGGGAGGAACCGGGGCCGCCTGCTTCGGGCAGGCGCTACCACCCCCACAGCCCCCGGTCTCTCGCCCCTCTTTCGGGCGCCCCCCCCCCGCCCCACGCTCGCTCTTCCCGGCGGCGGGCGTCGGGGGCGGACCCGGCCCTCCCCACCCACTTTCTCCGCAGCTTCCGCGCCCGCGTCCCTCCCGGTCCGCTCCCCGCGACCCGACCCCAGGAGAAGAACCCACGGGAGGGCCACCCACCACGACGCGCCCCCCCCGCCCCGCAGAGGGGGGAGCGCCCCGCCCCCCCTCCCCCCCGCCCCAAAAAAAAACCCCAAAAAAAAAAAAGAGGCGCCGGGACGAACCCGGGCCGCCCGCGCCGCACGCACGCGACCCCACCACCCCACCGCCCGCGCCCAGCCCCACCCCACAACAGTGCTAAATGATATTCGAATCCAAATAGAAGATGCTAGCACAAATCTAGCCTTCAAAAAAAGTTTCTTTATGAGTAAAATTCACATAATTTGGTTATTTACTTTTTGATTCATATTCATATGTCTTGCCATCTATGTAAAGTAATAACGCAATGAATTAAAAATTGTACAGTGTGTCATTTTTATCAAAAAATGGTAAACGTGAGGTGTTGTACCATTTTGTTGTAAGAAAGAGTTAATCATCTTCCCTAATCCCTATATCTGACTTTCTTCTTACTCATTAAGCCAAGAATCTTTGCTATTGCAGTTTGCAGTGCAAAATTATTAAGTTATCAGGTGTGGTACGACAGTGCCTTGAAAAACCTATCATTACATAGCAAAAACATTTAGGGTGGAGTTAACCATATAGCCTGATTCGCTACGAATCTAGGAGATTTTCTTAAATCATGGTTTTAGTTCAGCCGAAATTTCGGCTAAACATAAACTTGCTGTCCTGCAGGTTTCAAATTTCAACTGCACTAAAACCATGGTTTAAGAAAATCTACAAAATTTGTAACGAATAGGCCGATCTTTTGTAATGATTTTATGTGCAAATCATATAAAAAAACATACGTACAACCATGGTTGAGTAAAACCACCTTTCTGAAATCCACCCTTAGTTTTATCTTACCGACAAAAATATGACTGTCAAGTGAGCACTTGAGCTTGAGGACTAGCTATGACAATTGAATTTTGCGTAGATAACTGTCACCGCCTTGAAAATGGTCTCACATAATAAGTGATAAATAATAAAATTTGTGAGTTTATCACGAGACATAAGTGCCAGCGGTGGTTACAGTTACGAACGAAATAAGTGCGGCGGCACAAATACTACATTGCTTCTACTGGTCAAAACAATTTCATGACTGATGACAAACAATTACGATTACTTTAATTTTAGCTTTGGGTCAAATGCTTTGTTGGCAATTACGCAACATGTTTACCAGTACTACGTAAGCCTGAGGTGTTGCTTGTAAAGGGTTTGGCTCAAACGTAAAGGTTTAGTTCTTGAAAAGATAAGTTAGTAATGTTGGAAGCTAAGTTAGCTTATATTATATACCTATACGTTTAGGTTTTCAGTAGAAAAAATAGGAAAATATTCAACCATAAATAAAAAATAGGAAAAAAGGGCAAAACTGCAAAATACTCCCGATCAGTCAAAAACACCAACTTAATGACGTTTCTTTCTTTTATGGAGTAATAACACATACTACTTTTTAAAAAATAACCTTATTTTTTATGTGTGGCATACCGTAATTAATATTTATCCTTAGCTGGAACCGGGCCTAAAGCCCGTTTTACCAAAAAAAGAAAAGCTCATTAATGAAATAAGGCTCACTCGTACGGTTGGCTTGCTTCTCTAACGTTTGTCTGGTGAGACCTGATCTGCAGGTAAACTAGGTTCAACGCATCATGACTTTTTTGGAAGCAACATGGTAAATCATAAAGGCAACTTAGAAATGTTAAGTACAGTACCAGTCTTGCTAACGGAAAAAAGCTACAAGCAGTATAAAGATCAGCCCCCACTGAAGCAGAGGAGAGGAATAACGCGCCGATGAACAATGATTGTTCTAGATGCAAAACAGAACGGTGACGCATTGTTCCTTATTCGTTAGATAAAGCTTGCAAGTTGCAAGTCCCTAAAGTAGCGATTAAAGCAAAGTGTAGCCAATTTACAATAACAAAGAGTGTAAAAAAAGCACGACTTTTTAATAAAAACAGCTACGGAAGCAAGAAATATATGTAGGTATCCAATAACATACTTGCTTTTAGGTAGGCAATGACTAATGACTATGCACCTGACTTAAGCTTAAATTTCAGTCAAGTTATACACGTAAAATTTCTTTTTGAGAATTATCAGCTACATTACTAATTAATCCGATAACTAGAACGGCAAACCGATCCTAAGTTGCCGCTATGGCAAGGGGAAGTTATATCACAATGATAGCTACATAACACGAGTAGTTCAGTAAGTTCGATCAAGA